>JAVQJS010117000.1:0-20386 GCA_036024795.1 Galaxias rostratus | reverse complement strand
TCTTACCCCGCCGCGCGAACACGGTGTGTTTTTGTGGTCCCCCCCCCCCCCCCCCTGCCCTTCTATAGACCGTGTGCAGTGAGAGAGAGAGCTCTGAGGCGCTGGGCGACAGGTTACGTGAGGTGAAGGAGTACGAAGAGAATCTGCAGAGCTGCATTCTGGACATGAAACAAGAAATGGAGGCGCTCGACCAGGTCCATAATACACACCCCGAACCACTTTAAGAAGTTGAAGCATGAATCATTATAATGCCCTAGTGGCAATTAAAATTAAGAGTAGTGCAAATGCTTATCACCTCTCTCTCTCTCTCTCTCTCTCTCTCTCTCTCTCTCTCTCTCTCTCTCTCTCTCTCTCTCTCACACACACACACACACACACACACACACACGCACACACACATTCTCTCTCTCTGTATTTCTGTCTCTCACACACAGGAAAAGAGCAGCGTGGAGGAAGTGCTGGCAGCCACAGTGATTTCCCGGGAGGTGGTGTCCGAGTGTCTGTGCCAGAGGGACAACCGGCTGGGCGTGGAGCGGGTCAGCGATGTGGTGGAGGAGCAGCTGAAGAAGGAGGCCGAGCTAATCGATGCCGTCCAGAAGGATCTGCAGCAGCTCATCCACAGGGTCTTTGATCAGATGTGGTGAGGTTGTTTCTTGTGTGAATGATTGCGTCGCTTAGCCACAAGGGGGCAGACGATTGTTACACATGCAAGCACGCAAAGATTTTAGATTACAGAGACTTCTGGAGGAGAGAGGTCTGATTTTTATACTGCTCCACACGCATCAGCAATGTCAGCAGCACACCTGCTCTTGGCAAATTGAAGTCTGGCTGGCTCCACTCAACCAATCATTTTGTAACCTTTTGAGCATTGATCTAAACATAATACACCAGATCTTTATCGTGGAAGTGATCCTGTCCCTGAAGATATGCATTAACAGCAGTGAGCCACTTTAGTTGAGAGGTACCCTGGTACCTGAGCTGATATGTCTTCCTGAATCAAATCAGATTTTTAGGGTGATGACAGCGTTTCATTTCTGGGTTTTCCCGTCAGCCACCTAAGGGAGCTTCAGCAGCAGCTGACGTCGGACCTGGACAACAAGGTCACGGCGCTGAACGTGGATCTGTCCTGCCTCTCTCTCACAGTGTACTCACCTGAGATCTCCCTTAAGCCCAACCCCACCTTTGTGCCCAACGGGTGAGGAAAAAGGGCGGACCAGCAAAACCAGGCCGCGCATCCTGATTAACACTGTGCCATTAATCTCAGGACACTATCTATTTATTAAACACTGTCCTGCGTTATAGCTCAAATTGAATAATTAAAATAGCATAACAACCCACAAGGCCAGACTTTGAAATCTTTCTATCTCATGAGATGCTGGTGTTGTATTACATCTCGCTCTGTGCACTGCAGTTCCTACAGCCACCAGGATTGGGAGCTGTTTACCAAGTCCAACATGGCCCAGGCAGAGAGGGAGATGGAGGCGTCCCGCCAGCTCAGAGACATAGTCACCAGAGACCGTTTCCAGGTACACCCATTATAACAGGAAATACGGAAGGGCTGTGTTTTGGGGGCGGGGGGGGAGCACAGGGGTGTTTCCGGTATAAATAACTGGGGAGGTTGGGGGGATGGAGGCACGTTCCGTGAGTGACGGGGGTGCTTGTGAGGACAGGAGGAAGTGTGGACGTGTGGAGGGCGACCTTTGGAAACGGCTGTCAAGTAGCTTTCAGCGCAGCTCCTACCACACCCGGGGTCCCTCAGGATGTTGCTGTCTGTGTGTTTAACGATATCTTTCCATATATAGGCCAGCCTCTGGCCTCTGGTCCCCACAACAGCTTCTGTCCCCAAAGGGTTCTCCCCCCTCCCTCTCCCGTCAGCCTTTCAGCCACTCCGCCTTTCTCGACCCCCCAGAGGCAGACCGACCTGAGAGCCCAGCGAATCAACACGGACTTCAGCCTGCGCAAGAGGGCCCACCAGCTCCAACAGGCCGGCGAGGAGCTGCGCTGGCAGCACAAAGCCGTAAGTTCTCCAGGCTCCGCCTCTCTCCCACCGTTATCCTCCCCTCTCCGATGTTTCAACACCGTTTTTTTTTTTGGGGATGTTTCATTTATTCACTTTTTCCCCCCGAACCCCTCGAGTGAAATATGTTAACAACAAAACACTTTGGAGACCTTTTCGTGGTGGACCCCGACGATCTCTGGGCCCGATAGGGCGCCGCTCCGAGACGAGGTTTACTTTAAACATGCACGCCACACGCGCCGCTCCGTCGCCCCCACCAGCCCCGCAATCAATGTACACAACCTTTCTCATCAGCTGCTGGGCCCACTCTCCGCCACGCCTCCCGGTGCGTGACTCTCGCTGCTCCCTCCGCTGATCTGCCCTCTAATCAGAGCGAGCCAGCCATTTTCCTTTGTTAGCGCCCAGGCTGGTCCCTATCTCTGCAAACATGAATACATATAGTCTTGGCAAGGAAGTCCAGCTGAAATAACAATAACAGCGCAGGAATGCACGGGGAGATTGGATAAGAGGGGTGAGTGCAGGGAAGGCACGCCGCCGCGGTTTCTCATGCTCGCGTTATGGATCAATGCCCTTGTATAATAACTCACATGGCTGTGAATGCCGATTCTCACACTATTCTCCTGGGTTGGGACGAGAACCATGGACTCCGTACTGTAGATGCCGATAAGATACCACGGGCGGCCGTGTATTAATGGAAGCGGTTGTTCTGTTGCGTCGGACGATTGTGTGGGCCCCTTCCGCCCTTTTGTGACTCTACACTGAGGTCCGAGCTCTCTTAATTTCGTCTAACCCTCCAGACCAGAGAGGAGATCTCGGCACTGGAGAGAGACGTCCACTGGCTGAAGCAGCAGCTGAAGGCCCATGAGTCCCCGCTGAAGTTGGTCCACACGCGGCTGGAGATGAGGAGCAGCCGGCCTGGGTCAGATCTCTGCTGCGACCAGGTGGACGCTCCTCCCCTAACGGGTTTCACACAGTCCTTTAGGGAACTCGAAAATCATATCCATGCAGCCTTCACGTTACATTCTCTTTCTGTTTTTGTGTTCTGTGACATTGATATTCTTTATAGTTCATATTTATATCATTGTGTTTTATTTTGTTTGTGCTGGTTTCTCAATCTAGGTTCAGTCTCAACTTATGGATGAGACAAAGACCCTTGGCGCCACTAAAGAGATTCTTGAGGAGAAACTGGCCCAGACGATGTGAGTATTTTTCCTCTTCCTAAAGCCCTGTGGCCTATAGGCCATATGCTTTTATTTTTTAAGGACTTTTATTTGTGTGGAGCAAAGACTTCCTTCTCGCCAAGCCTTGATGTTGGCTGGAATTCACACCCAAATCCCCCTTAGCCAGGCGACCGAGTTATTTGCATCCCTTTTCCCTGTTCCACCCTATCTGTGAGTGGTTGTGTGTGGTGTGATGTTGCAGACACACCCTGCAGTGTTTGGAGCAGCACCAGGCCCGTATGGAAGAGGATCTGCGCCGCAAGCAGCAGGCCTTGGAGCTGGAGCTGCGCAGCATAGAGGTCCACCTGCGCCTGGACTCGGTGCCTGAGCCCAGGTTCATCCCTGGGGTCTCAGAGCCCTTTCCTCTTCAACAGAGCATGGATCTCACTGAGGGGATCCACTAGACTCTTGCCACCAGCCCACGTACAAACAACTCACCATCCAGTCATGCAAATCCCCCGGTTTTCATTGTCATAAAGCAATAAATAAAAAATATCTGTCTGTAGTTCTTTTTTTCATTTGATATTAATTTTTATTCAAAGGAATACACATCTTAATATATATAAAATAAAGTTTATAAATGTAAAACTTAAAAGGTTTTTGCCTTTGTACTAGCTTTGCAAAATACACAACATACAGCTTTCAAAGGCAATATTGAAAGTACGGCTTCAATGGAAATTGGACAGAAGTTAATGCCAGCATGCGGTTCACTCTCCACATTGTTTCAATGCTCTGAGAGGTCATCTTGCTTACAGGACAGGAACCTCCTCCCCGAGAGTCCGGTCCATTTCCTGTCCTCCTCCCGTCCCCAGTGCTCCTGTGATCGGAGAGTTCAGCATAAGTAGGTCCAATAATCCACTCCCCTATGCTTGTTTGTTTCTTTTTCGAAAGATCCTAAAAATGTTCCCGGAGCCTCTCTCCTCTGTTGCTGCTTATCTGTTTGTGTCTCCTATTAAAGAAAACAAAAGAATTGTTGTGTCAAGAAACCAAAAAGGCCTTCATAAACATGACATGCTGAGCACACAGTTTGTTGTCACCTGCTTTACAGTCAACACAAACCCATTACTTAGTATTTCAGTCACCATTTCCACAAGGTTTTCAACCAGCTTTGTTTGGCTCGTTTGTTTCTCTCTCCCCTCGCACTGGTTTTATTTGGAGTTTTCCCCTCAGCACACACTTGATTGTCCTTTATTACAAAGCCTGCAATGCGTATCTGTGTTGGCAGTACGAGTCCTTGGTGAGCAGTGTGTCTCTCTGTACTACCCTACCTCCACAGCAGAAAGGCCAGCGCTCCTCCAGCGACCAGCAGCAGTACGAGACAAGTCACTGCCACGGCCGTCCCTTTCCCCCCTCCGACACACGCCGCTGTAGGGCAGAGCACAGGAACCGCACACCATCAGACACGGGCCACTTAACATCGCTGCCTCCGAGGGCATGCCTCGGCAAAGAAGACCAAGAAGTCACCGAATCCATCGGGTCTGCGGCGAGAGCTGGTTTTGACTGTCCCTTTCCTTGCCGAACCCGGTTGACGGCTCCTGTCACAGGACTCCTGACCTCGGCTAACTCGGTTGTTACAGTAGATCCTTTTTGACATGAGCAGCAGCCACTGCAGTCTCCAAGTAATGTTGGAGAATACTCCACTACCCCACAATTACTCAATATAAAACATTTCATCTATTTGTTTTAGCAATGAAAAGAGATTTACACACAATCCATTGTGATGGCATTATCATTTCTTGCCATTGACATACTTTTACTGGTATAGTATAAAAGACAATATTATTGGATCGAGACAGAGTTAAGCGCTAAGAAGGAAAGCAGTCTTTGGATGTTGTCATTGTGTGGACCTGATTACTTTCCTCGTTTGCACCTGTTTTCTGTCAGTCCCTTCGAGTCTCCCTTCTTTATCGGATATTGGTTTGCCCTCATTTTCTATTGATCCCCTACCTAGTTTCTAGTCTCAGCATAATTGGTTACTGGTCTCAGATCCGTCTTTTGGATAAAGACTTCTTTGTATGCTACCTCCAATATCTGCGTTTGGTTCCATCATCCCCCTGCTAGCCCGTGACGGAGGCGGCGCGGCTCAGCTTACCTGCGGCGGTGTAGGTGGCCGAGCTGTGGCCCAGGCTGTTGCTCACTGTGCAGGTGAAGTGGCCGCAGAGGGGCGTGTGGGAGACGTACAGGATCCTGCCGTCGGGGGACACGCGGCCCACCTCGTCGGGAATGGCCGCCCTCTCATGGAGCCAGGCGAACCGCGGCTCCGTCCCCCAGGCCTCGTCGCAGTAGAGGGACGAGTGGGACGAGTTAACGGCCACGGACACGTGGTGCACGGCCACTGTGCGGGACAGATTGGACGAGAGAGGGGGAGACGGTCAGAATTCAAGAAAGGGCTTGGAGCCGAGCAGACATGGAGAATAAGATGGGGAGCACTACGGGACAGAGACTGTCATAAGCCAATGCACAAGTTGGGGATCTTCCCTTGTGACAGCGTGTTGTGCAATAGCATTGTGTTTGTGAGATAGTTATGAGGCCCGGGATCAGCCGGTGAGACAGAAATGGGACAGAGCAGTGAGACTGAAAGATAGGAAGCCATTTAAAAGCGCAAAACATGGATGCGAAGGGATGCCAAAGCTCACGACAGTTGAAGGAGAAACGGATCTACTCTAGGAGCCACAGCGCGACGGAACACACAGAGACAGAAGCCAACGTTCTGTACCGTACTCCTCCACCGCACACTGGGCTGTGGCTTTGGTTCCATTCGGGTCGCCAACCGTCACGGTAAACCTTCCGTAGTCGGCTTTGGTAAGCCCCCCCAGTCTGAGTGTCGCCCCCTGCTGTTCCAGGGTCACGCGCCCCTTTGGAGTTTCGCCAGGGAACTTGGCCAGTGTGACTTTCTTCCCGTGTTTAGGCTCCTGTTCCCAGGTTACCACGGAGACCTGCTCCCCTGGTGCGCGGTCGATGTTAACGTGAAGGACCAGCGTGTGACCAGGGATCACGTAGACAGGTTGCTTGGTTTGGATGTGGACTGACATGCCATGGCAGCCACATAGCACTGAGGACAAAAGAGTGAGAGGGAAAGAGAGTACATAAATAAATCAAGATCAAATTCACTCTTATCCTGATCTTATACATTATGAAGCAAGATCCTCCTTGAAACACAAAATAGCGTCGTGGTGAAATGTAACTAATGGTTATGAATATTTAAATTAGTGGTAACACTGTAGTATTATCAAGCGAGTGTACTGACACGTCTGTCCCTCTGCGTATTTAGAAATCGGATACTAAAAGCTCTCTGTCATGTGTCAACTAATGATTGATAGCGCATGACAGCCCCGTCTGAAGTGATATCCATCACGCCTCAGTCTTGAAGGTCTGTCCTCAATGCGCAACAAAAACGCCAAACCAGAGGGACTGCACTCCACAAGGGAAATATCTATTATGCAAACCGTTTGTTGCTGCTGCTTAAATAGACAGGAACTACAAAAAGATTGCGTCGTACGCACACACACAAATTCAAGCGGTCGTTTCCTTGCCTATTATCCTTGGCCTGATTTCCTTGCGTTAGGTCAAATGCTGTAAGCTGCTCTATTGTTTGGATCACCTCAGATGACACAGTGGAGCCTTTATCTGGGATTCCTCAGTTCTCCGGTGATGGCCTCATTCTGACCTCCATTAACGGAGACGCAACCTGCTGGTGATTCTTTTTCTGGTCCCCAGCAGAGAAGGACTCGCTTAGTACATGCCAAGTGGAAACCAATAACATCAAAAACCTGAGCCTTTAGTTATACGTACAACATTTGGACACCAGCCTTTGTGGTACTAGTCGTATCTAATGGCATTTTTGTCTTACTGAAAGCATATTTATGAGTTGACAGAGAACGCACAGGGTTTGGGTTTAATGGAAACGCAAGCAGCCTGACAATGTAAGACAAGGAATTGACACAGTTTGATTGGAAGCCTTACTCAGGTGCAGCAGTAGCAGAGGGAGTTCCCAGCACCGGCAATGATGTAGCCCCATGAGACCTGCTTTAAAAGAGAGAGTGAGAGAGCTGTCAAAAACCTGGCTGGTGATATCTTAACAACGGGGGTAAAGCATTCCGCCAAACATTTATTAACCTGTGAAACCAGACAAGGTTACTGCTATTGGACAGGATATTATGTGTTTATCAATCATTAGCACTGGTGCTGCAGGCAAGGGGGGAAGGGAGGTTACCTACGTTTTCCGTGCTGCATGAACAATAGAGACCAGTCAAACTGGTTCTGAATCTCGCTGGGCTGTCCTTGCTTCGCTGAAACGCCAACTGGTTTTCCGAATCCAAGGAAAACCAAATGTCCAAGGAGTTTTGTGGGTATTGTTATGGTCCAAAATAAAGAAATACTTAATTGGCAGTTAAAGCACCTCTTATTGTGTGAGCACATACCATGAAAAATAGTGCATAAGATGGAAGCTCCTTGTTGAAAAAGAGAGGCTAAGAATTTGACAGATGCAGTGAATGGCCTTAGTCTTAGACTTAGCTAAGGACTTGAGTCCCTGGCACATTCTAGGTCCAATCCGTGGAGAAAGAAAGACCGTTTTTATAACTTTGTTTTGAAGCAGTGTCATTTCCTCTTTCCCTTTACAGTGCACTCAATGCCAACACTTTGAATAAATGGCACTGGATGGCCACTCCCCCACTGCTGTAAGAACACATACAGTTAATACAAAGTCAACGCTACAACATGATGGAACAGAAGAGCATTCCTTTGAAGGAATGCTAAAAACAATGTTCCAAGTGTCCAGAGATTTTTTTGATTTTTTTCTACACCAATTCAATTGTTTTGTAACCTTGAGTGAAGCAAATTCTCCATTGGATCTTAATCTAATTTTGATATAATTCTCCAAAATGTTTGTCCCGTGTTTTTCTGTGTTTTGAAGTGTTCTAAGTTGATAAAAATAATGATTAATCTCAGCCAATGATTTGATAATTTGTTTTTGCAGAAAAAGATTGTGAATTCTTTACACAATTGTAGGAAACAAACAGAAAAAAACACCAAAACTATGTTGAATCGCTCATTGAATCGATACTTATCACTTTTGCTGTTGATTTCACTGAGAGGAAGAGGTGCCTGTTGCAACTGGCCAGTTAGTGGCAGCAGAGCTCAAACAGCAACAGTGTTCATGTCCTGATCTCACCTCGCTCACACTGACACACTTTGACATCCGGAGCCAAAAGCATATTTTATTGCATTCTCAATGTTTTATTACACATATATTTCAAAAACTGTCAAGGAAATGTATCACATTTATAGTGGGCATAAATAATCAAGAAATGGGGCTTGTCAGGGTTCAGTCATTCTCTGATTTGTCAAACTGCTCTTCTCCTTCTTCTGCATTCTCTGTTCAAAACCAAAGACAGAAAGTCAAAACACAGAACTATGCACACATATTTGTACTTGCTGTTACGTAACTGAATCGATGAATGTAAAAAGCATTCGCTCAAAAAAAAAGAATGATTTAGTCATAAATGCAGATGGGCAGTGATCTTACCTCAGCAGAAATACATTTAGTACAGTGGAGCATGTCAATAAGCTGAGAACCACAAGCCACACCCATAGACACCCCTGTGGGGTGGGGCATTCAGTAGCACCTTAGTCATAAAAAAACACTTACGTCAGACACCTTTTCCTATGTAAGAAAAAGGGAACACCGATCAATCAGAATATGTTAATAGCTACCAATGATGTGATGTACAGTGCTGGTCCCCAGACTGCTATCGACAATGCAGGTATAGTTGTGGCCCTCCTTTTCAGTGAGATACAGTTGGCTACCGTCTTCAGAGAGATTGGCTGTCTTGTGAGACACATTCGAGCCATCCACCAACCAGGAGAACCTAGGGCTGTCCCACTGCGTCCTGTCTCTGGCCACGTCACAGTGAAGGGAGATGGTCGCCATGGGAGCGGCCTCTGAAGAGTTGATGTGTACAGAAGCTATTTTTATTATCCACCCTGTGCCTATTGTGTACATTAAAGCAGCTAATATAAATGCATCTGTGTTTTATTATTACTGCTTTAGAAGATAAGGACTCCCTTTTTGGCCAATATGCTTTTCAACAATATTTCTCTTGATGGATTAATATGGGACAACAGTTTTGGAGTCAAATTATAGTTTCTATTACTGGCAAAGAAACCTATATAGAAGAATGGCTGTAATTTCTCACCGCTCTTTTTTACAGTGATGCTTGCTGCTTTCTGAGTGCCGTCCTGCTTTGTAGCAGTGATCGTGTAGCTGCCATATATGTCTGCGGTCATAACAGCTTCCCTGAACTTGGAGTAGTGCCGGTCCAGAGGTTCCTCCGTGGGAAGCCTCCTGACTTGACCTTTGTCATTTTTGAGTTCCCACGTGACGATGATGATTTTTTCAGCGGGGTCTGCCTGAAATGTCGCCGTCAGTAACATCTCTCTCCCTTCCGCCACATAGAGGTCCCCTTTGAATGGGAAGCTAACTGACAGACACTGGTGCGAAGGGATTCCTAAGGGCCGAAGGAAAAGAAGGGAAGTAATACAGCCCATAAAGAAATTGACTTGGGCTCCGCTTATTATTACAGACAATTGCAAGGAGGCTTTTGCTGAATGGGGAGTGGAAGATCAACTTACTGAAAGCGAAAGTATATATGACAAGACAGACCAGGATGTGCCTGTCGCGAGCCATGTCACGCAGTCAGGTGTAGTCTGTAAAATACAAATTGCGACAGGTTTCGAGTTTTGAGACAAGGGTTACCAACAGCTGTTTGAATCCCAAAGCAAGGAAATCTAAACAGGCTGGTAGTTTCCCTGAATGCACCTGCAAGTGGTTTCACACCCTGATGCATTCTGATTTGTTTGGGAGACAGACAGGAATAGAAGGCAGACAGTGTCTGCTGAGGAATATATTAAAGTGATTGCAAATCTTAACTGTAATGCTGAACCCCTCTTGTCTTCAGCTCTTACCATCCATGCCAGTGTTTAGTCAAACTAAGGCTAATTTGAAGTTTCAACCCATTTCAAGGTTAATTTCCCAGGTATTGGTTTATCTATGAGCTCAAGGCAATGGCATTGTATGTCCTAGTCTATGCTCTGAAGTGAGCCTACCCTGGCCTTCCAAGTTTCATTAGTTTACTCTTACCGAACTGTTGGTGTCCTGCTTTCCTCCTGTTTTCCCTGTGTCAAGTTTCCTCTTCTTTGTTCAGCTGCATTTAGTGCTCTAAGAACTCCATTTGAGGTTAATTCCCATAGTCCGGTTCCTATTTTGCATATTTTCTTAATTATATATTTGATATTGTTGCAAAAATACAAGGAAAATGTTCTTTCTCATTGAGCACATCAAGCAATAGTCCTCTACCGGTTTAGAAAGCTTCCTTTATGGCTGGGTCAGGCATGCAAATGGTGGTGTGTGTATACTAAACACACAAGTCTGTATTTACATAGACTCACCATGGTAGGTACACCCAAATATCTAATCAGCCATCACATAGCAGCAACTCAAAACATTTAGGCATCAAGACGACCTAGTGATGTTTAAACTCAGCAGAATGGGTATGAATGGTGATATAAGTGTCTTTAACTGTGGCATGGTTGTTGGTGCCAGACGGGCAGGTCTGAGTATTTCAGAAACTGCTGATCTATTGGGATTTTCACACACCATCATCTCTAGGGTTTACAGAGACTAATCCAAATAAGAGAAAACACACAGTGAGCGACAGCTCTCTGGGCAAAAAGGTCGGAGGAGAATGGACAGACTGGTTCAAGATGAAAGGCAACAGTAACTCTATGAACGCACGTAAATAACCACTCTATGAACGCACAACACGTCGAACCTTGAAGTAGATGGGCTACAGCAGAAGAACACACAGGGTGGCACTCCTGTCAGTTAAGAGCAGGAAACTAAAGCTACAATTTGCACGGGATCACCTAAATCGGACAACAGAAGATTGGAAAAATGTTTCCTGGTCTGATGTCTCAATTTCCGCTGCAACATTGGTAGGTAGAGTAAAATTAAAAAAACTTAAAAAACGGGGTGTAAACTGCATGAAAGAGTGGATCCATCCATGATACAATCAAGTCACTATGGACCCAAATCTCCGAGGCATGATTCCAGCACCTCATTGCGTGTCTAGGCCATGAAGAATCAAGGAAGTTCTGAAGACAAAACGGGGTCCAACCCGATACTAGCAAGCTGTACCTAATAAAGTGGCCAGTGAGTGTATTTGAAACAGTATTAAAAGCTTTTTTTATTTCCCATAATAAAAATAGAGGACAAGGGAATCGCAATAAAACACAAGGTATATTGCTGTCTTTGAATACAGACATATAGTATATGATGTGAAATAATTAAAAAGCACTTGGATGGATTTATTTCAGTTAATATCCCAAGTAGGCCACAGGCTAGTTTCTACCAATCAATCTGTAATAAAGTTTCTGTCTTTTGACTTAACAATAACAAAATAATAAAATAAATTGCATTAAACTATGATATTTTTTATCTTTAAAGGTTACAACAACAACAACTCGTTTAACTCGACATAGTCTCACTGTATACTATTCATCCACATTGTTTTGTTTCTAAAAGGAACAGTAATTTCCCTGAACACAAACAATAGCCGCAGTGGGTTATTCTTCCAACGAGTACAGGTCCTGTGAGACCTACTGCACGTGTTCTCTAAACGTGTCCAGCAGTTTGACAACTCTTCCCCGGGAGCTCCTGTGCCCCCGGAGTCTTTGACCCATGGACAGGAAGAGGAGCATCCTCTGGGACAGGCAAGTTCATGGCTGTGTCACCTTCTGCTGGTTGCCTCCTCACCCTGTGGAGATGCCACTGGAGCACTGGGGGTGCTGGCCTTCACGTGTTGTCTGCTGCTGCGCAGTACACCTCTTTGTCCATTTCAGCAATGACCACCGTGTTTCACTCAGTCAAAGGACCGAAGCTCTTTTTGTTCAACGTTCCTCACTATTCAGTTTCACCGCAACACTGGTACCATACTCAATTGTTGGTAGATCTCTGACGTTGTACTATGTTGTAGACTTGCCTTTTGCCCTATAGTCAGTCTGTCCCATCTGCTGGATGTCTGGCCGTGCTGGCTGTAGGTCTGTCTCCAGGGTGTGGGATCCTGTGCCGCCTCACACTGGAACAAAGGGGCCCCCACCACACCTCAAACAAACAGGCCGCATCACGTTTGGTGCCATACAAAATTGCCACGCGAGGTGTCTACAATCCATTACAAGACTTGTTCCTTCTGAGTTTCTTCTGTCAATCAACATAAACCAAAATATTTAAGAGTTGCAAAAAATTTGATAAAAGACGTAGCTTTGGTGCACAACCAGAGAACATCACATTCTCAAGTTTAAATCAAGGATTTAAAGCTTTCAAGGAGCAAAGCATAACTAAACCCTTCACATGTAACCGTGGATACCATTGCCTATAGCAGCAGCTTAGATAGACACTAGCACACTCTCAAGTCTGTACAACAGCATCCACTGGTTGCCTGGGGTTACTGCATGGCCAACAATGTGAGCTTTATGTTTACAATAGGCGTGTCTTTAAAATGGGTGTGGCCTCACTCGTGGCAGGTAAGCAGATAAGGAAGGAAGGAGCCCTGGTGTATGAGCAACAGCGCGATGGAACCTGGTGGAACCTTTATGCCAAACAAAGAAGGGACATGAAGGGAGAAACACATGCCGGTGAGATCGTATTGCCTACAAACAACCAACTATGATCTTATTCTTCCATCCACTTTAGATTTGCTGCCTGTAATTATGTCATATGTAATCTATTAACTAAAACTGCGAGTGAAATTAATGTTTGAAAGTAATACGAGTATGTTGTTCATCTATACTAGGAAGCCCGTCACGGGTCTCTACATACATAGAAAACAAGTAGGTGGGTCGGGGTGTTGTTTCTCAACAGGCTCTGTGTTTTTATACAGCAAAGTGCCCTGACTGAGGAGATGATTCTACGCTTGATTCCAGTTGTTCTGTGGCTGGCAGGTAAAAACAGAAGTTCTCTCTCCCTCCACTCTTTAACAATGGAGATATTGCGCAATAAAGACCAAGGCTTGGGTTGGGTTAGGTTCACTCTGGGAAAGCATGAAATCAATAGAGTTTGCATTGCGATGGAGAAAATTTTTTGAAGGAACTATTCCTGTCTACTCTGAATGACTCCCCAAACCTGATTAACTGCGTTCCAGTTCTTTAGTCCTGTCTTCACAAAAGGCCAGCCCTCTTATTTGGAGGCATGATTTTCTGTCCCTTTATGAAACCAACTGCTCCCCTAATGTTTTAACAAGGTATAAAAATGCTGCTGTTGTTGATTTGTATTGCAGTTGATCAATGCGAGACCACAGGTAGCCATTCATCTCAATCTTAGCACTTGTCATTTATTTGCTGCAGAACTTGTAAAGTCACTCCAGCGAGACCAATCCAGACCGTATCGATTTGAGTCTCCATCAACTATTGGCCAGTGGTTTTGAATGCCTTTATATGCTTGTAAAAGTGTAATGAAATTCTTCTGCCTCATCACTGCGTTCGGTGTTGTTGAACTTGTTGAAACATCAGCATGTTTCTCTGTTTCCCTCTTCTAGTGCGACCCAGCAAGGTTCTGACCCAGGGCCCCGTCCCGATCACCTTTCAGACAGACCCGGTGCTGGTCCAGACCGGCACTGAGATAGTGTTCACGGTGGAGACAGTAACCAACGTCCTCGTCATCACGTGGAGCTACCCGGGCGGGTCCACCCCTCTGGGGCTGTGGGCGGGCGGCGCTGCCGTGGTCAACGTTGTGCCCCAGTACCAGGGCCGGGTTACCATCACCGCCACGCAGCTCCGCATCGCCAACGCCCAGCTCCGCGACGCCGGCAGCTACATGGTGCAGGTGGACCCCTCAGCCGCCACGCTGATGGCCAGTAGCTCCCGCTCCGTCCTGCTCAGGGTGTTCGGTAAGGGGGGTGGGGGGTGACGGGCAGCCAGAGAACTGCAGAGCTGAGAGCGGGATGAGCCATAATTAGCCTGCTCAAATGAACCAGGCTGAGGTCTGAAGATTGGCAGCGGGATGTTCAAGATCTATCTGTCTGTGCGAGTCTGGCGCCTCGCTGATAACAACATATCAGGAGGAATCAGAACGATTCTGTTTGGAGGGCTCAGTGACAAGGGATTTGAGAACCTGTCACGTGCACCCAGAAAGACACAATCATGACCCATCGATGATCCTCATTTTCTAGCCTTGCTGTGATCAGGCCCTTACCAATATTATGTATAAGCCAATGCATTTATAATGTGGAAAGGGCAGTGTCAGACCCAGAGACTCCATACGGAGATTGGATGCAGGAGAAAGGTTAGATGATTATTCACCAGATGCTGAAGAGCTCTAACTGCACGGCATGGTTTAGGTGTAGGTCCTATAAACCAGACATTTTATGTTGCTATACTAGATATAGTTTTTTTTAATATTATCTACAATGTCCATTTTGGAAAATGTGTCAATAGGCTTTTATATTGAGCTCATCCAAGCTTTCAAAGTCAGTTTAACAAAAAGCTGAATTTATTCTCATCAATTTTCATCAGGATTTTTTTTTTAAAGTTGGTTGTGATCTCACCACAAGATGGTGTCACTCTCACTTGGCTGTCAGTCTCATCGTCACAACTTGACATTAGTCTCATCCCTAACTTGGAGTGTTTGTGCTGTTTGTATTATTGATCTTGCTAGTGGCTAAAGGCTTTTGCAAATAGTGATGTTAGACTGACTTTGAAAACAAATCCCGATGAGAATGACACAAACTTTGGAAGGGGCATAAACATTACTTTTAGTTAAACTGTCTTTGAAAGCAAGTTATTGTAACAAGTTTTGATAAGATTGATGCCAAGTTCTGAGACTGACATGTCCTAAAAATACACTGTAATTATCGATACAGTGGGGGAGAAATTACAGTCACAGTCAATCGTTTGATAAAGTTGTTTACGGCAACAAGCTATGTTCAGACTGATAAGGAGTACATGCTCCTTAATTTCAAAACCCCAACCTTGACTTTATGAAAAGTCATAATGAAGGGAGTAGAACCAAAGGAAAAATGTCTGACCTCAAGGACAAGTTAAGATTAATTTGTTAAATCAAAAATGGGCCTTACCTGAGCAAACACTGGCACTTTGCACACACACAAATGAAAAATAACTCATCGTTAGACTTCTAGCTCCAAGACAACACACTCACAACACACTCCCAGGGCAGGGATTGGGTTGCATTCAAACGTTGAGTTTATGATCATGGAGAGATAGGTTTCAGGAGGAACATAAGACACTAGAGGGAGTGACTGCATTGATTAGTCTTCTCTCACACACTTTTTCAGAAGGGAGGTTTGGACTCCTTCACTTTCTACAGTCTGTTTTGGGAAATAATAATTGGAAACTGTACTCCATGCCCACCCCACCCCTCACACACATTTGAAAGATTAATTATGCATATGGCATAGTGTACACGGCATGCAGTCCACCATTTCCCACGGCATGTGTGCCTCGATCTGTATTCTCTCATAGCCTAAATCAGAAACTTCTATTACTTTGATTAATCTCTTGATCCCTAAGAATTCAAAACATGCACACTTGTATGTCACCGTTGTACTGAGTTTTTATTCTCTAAACACATTTGAGTGGCATTCTGCCTTTGTAGGTATGTGAGACCCTCCTTCACTGCTGTTTTTATCTCGGCCCACTGTAGATGCTGTGGCAGGGGTGAGCCTTTCTGTGCCCCCGGTGGCTCTGGAGGGGACCAGTGTATCTCTGAACTGCACCTGGACGGCGGGGACCAATGTCAGCGTCCAGTGGGGGAAAGGGGGCTCGGCGCTCCAAGCAGACTCAAGGATCTCAATCTCTGCCGGCTCCTTGGTCATCAACCCAGCCGCGAGGGGCGACGCTGGGGTCTACACCTGCACCGTCAGCAACCCTGTCAGCGCACTCACCGCCACGCAAAGCCTCACCATCTACTGTGAGTGGTGGGTTGAACTGAAAGTTGGCTGCCTGGGAAACACTGCAATGTGACTGCAATTGGACCAATCGTTCAATTGGATACCGGTTGGTTAGCAACCATTGGGTTTGCTCTTTGCCATCATGCAAAATATAGAAGATCACCACCCTGTATTAAAGGCAATAATAGACTGCACAGCAGTCTCAGACAGATGTTAACAAAAACAAACATCAGTTACAATGGCCTAATTCTGAAGTTGGAATACATTAAGACAGCGTGACTTATTGCTGACTACTGAACTATATCCATAGTCGAGGCATTGAGAACTTCCCGAAAGTCTCCCGTGTGTTTGCTCTGTGATACAGCAGCATGATGTTAATTGGGCTGTTTTCCATCCAGATGGCCCTGACACTCCTGTGCTGACCACATCGGGCCTGGCAGACTGTGTGGGCGGAGGAAATGCAGTGGTGGGACAGACCGTCCAACTCACCTGTGTGTCAGCCTCCCTGCCCCCCGCACTCTTTACCTGGCAACAGAATGGTCAGCCCGTGGCCTCTAGCCAATCGGGCAGTGGCGTGCTCACCGTGCAGCCCTTCACGACCAATCAGAGTCAATACACCTGCGTGGCCAAGAATGCAATCACGGGCCTCACTTCGACGCAAGGAACCAGTCTGACTGCCGTGGGTGAGTAATAGTGGCCGCTGACCGCTCTGTGCCGGATGCTGATGTCCGTTCGTTTTGGACTCCCATTGCATAATCCATCTTTGTGACCGGAGAGCAGCATCTTGTTGGCGCAGAGCGCCGGCCCATCGATGGATCAGTGTGAACGCAGTCGTAATAGGAGCGAAACTCCATTCTATGACTTTCAGCTGTCTTCACCGATCTTCCTTTCTTCTTCTTCTTTTATCTCTGTGCTGCACCACTCCATCATACCTTTATTTCATACCCCCTCCCCCTCTCATTCCCCCTTTTGTCTGTCTGGGCTCCATCTCCCAGACTCATTATCATTATTAATAATGATTCTCCTCTCCATCTTTCTTTCTGTCTGCCCGTCCCTTGGCCACCCCCCTCCTGTCTCTCTGTGTCAGGCACATGTCTCAGTGGAGGGGCAGTGGCGGGGATCGTGATTGCCTGTGTGATTGCGCTGCTCTTAATCATCGTTGCCATTGTGCTTCTGCTACGTTGGAGGAACGGTAAGTGGCTTTGTATGCGCTTGTCCATACATACCCTCCACTACATCTGAAAAAACGTGTGGATTATTTCCTCATGCTGTAAAATGGTCCTCTTGGCATGTCAATGAATGTCAAGCATCTGTACATTACATTCTGGCACAATTGCATATATTGATAAGACTTCGTTTTATTTGTTGCAGTGAACAAAAGATTGAACTCCATGCAAAAGAGTAATCGCGTTCCAGTGCCTGTGGTAAGAAACATTCTCGCTCATGTTTACAGCCATAATATGCTATTGATCTGATCTTTTTGCATTCTTGATGGTGTTAAAACACAGTTTCTGGACGTGTTGCCATCCTAAAACACGCTCTCTCTTTCCTGCCACTCCTCCCCGCCTCTCCTCCGTCAGGTCCCAGAACCACTACCAAATGATGAAAGGGCCTCGGGCCAAGACCAGTCCAGCCATCCACCATTCCACAACCGAAACACACGCACAGCCCACCCCAGCCATCTGTACACACTCCCCCTCGATGCCAATAGAAACACACACATACCGCTACACGGGGGCCCAAGCCCAAACCCGCTCCATGCCCACACCAATGGCCTCCCGCAGGACACGCCACGGAATGCTAATGCCGACCCACACAACGGCACCCCCAACCCCAACGCCGCGGCGACGGCAGCCCCTCCGAACGCAAACACACGTGCGCAGCCTCTGCAGCAGAGTCCCAACATTGTGATACAGACTGGCAATGGTCAGGCTGGTGATCAGCCAGCGACTGTTCACGTCAGCCTCAACACACTGCCACAGCCAAACAGCCAGGGCCCGCAGCCCACCGTGCATGTCAATCTCCACTCTTACCCAACCAACGGTCAGCGGTCACAGCCGCCTCACAACGGCCAACCGGAAAATACAAGCGGGCCTGCCAACGACACAAGTGCTCCTCCAAACAGCACCCCGCAAAACGTGCCAGACCAACTGTTAAGCACCCTTTCCAGGATGCAAAGCGGGCCCTCCTATCCAGGCGACCCTCAACAGAGTGACCGCAGCCTGGACCCTGGCCCTCCAGCCGCGAGCAACCTTGTTCCAACTGCGTACACGCACTCCCACCGCTCCAATACAGTCCACAGAAACGGCGACAGTCAGACCCTCCAAGGGGACCAGGTGCCTGGGAGCCGGGGCCGTCGCTCCAACAGGGCCGACGCAGACGCGGGGCCATGGGATGTCCCACCGGGGGGCGCCTCCCGCCTCCGCCAGATGCCATGGGACCGTATTCGAGGCACGCCGGCATACCCCAACAACGCGACTCCGACACTGCGTCTGTCATCGGAGGACAGCTCAGATAGTACTGACTACACTTCCCAGCCTGCCACCCAGCAGGCTAGAAACCCCCCAAGGAGCGGGCCTGGAGCTCGGCGCAGGAGTCCCGCGCGAGGCAGCGCTACGCAGCCTGCGCATTTGGTGAGCAGACAGGCCCAGACCATCCCCTTCGTTCATGGAAGCGGCCTTCAAGGCCCTGACACACGCAGCATGTCACAGCCACATGGCACACGCCCCACGCCTATCAGTCCCCGCGCACAAAGGGAGAGCGCTCAGCAGGGCATCAGGGCTCTGCTTCTCAGCCACACGGCCCCCGGGCACGCTCCCTCGCGCCTCCCCTGGCGCCAGGCACCGCCTCCCAGCAGCCTGCCGCTCTCTCCCGATCTCCCTGTTGCTTCTGGTTCCCCACAGGGACCAATTGCGCCGCAGGGAGCAACTGTACAGCAGGGACCTACTGTGCTGCAAGGCCTAGATAGCAGAGCTTTAGCTGATCCCAATCACCTCTCCTCGACACACATGGCACAGCAAAGTGGGCTGGTGCAGACACAGACAACACTGCCGAACCCAACAGGTAGAGTGGAAGGCCAACAGAACGCTTCTCTGCCAGACCGAGAAGCTGGCCCTGCCGCTGCCAAACCCAACTCCAGTCCCCTCACTCAGGCAGCACTGCAGACCCACACTCAGAACACCCACAACCCTTTCAGAAACCGCAACCAGCAGACCCAGGCCGCCCTGCTCCACCCTGGACCTGAGGCCCAAGCTACAATCCCCGTAGCCCAGGGACCGCCAATCCCACCTCCTGTCATCCCCCTGGCCCAATTCCGGACCATCCCTAAGGATCGCAGCCAAGACCACTCCCCAAACTTGGTCCCGCAGCCCTTCAGAACCACTGTCAACGTGCCCCAAGCCCAACGCCACCCGCACGCCCACAACCGTCCCATCGCTACGCATGCCAACGCGCACAAGCCCCTCCATGCCCACAGGCACACTGGCCAACCTGCTCATCCACGCCAGGTGAGTGAGACACCAAGAGAGCACTTGATAAGCGAGCCAACAGGTTCCATATGTTTGCCGACGCTGCCGCCACATGGCACTCTCTCTCAGGGGCGCATTGGGGCCTGTCATATTCTGTCATGCTGCCTGTGTACTTGCATACCATGAAGTGTACAATGCGCTTGCCAAGATTCCGACCCATCTCTCTCTCTCTCTCTCTCTCTCTCTCTCTCTCTCTCTCTCTCTCTCTCTGCCTTTAGAATACTTATGCTATGGGGAAGCAGCTTCTTGGGGGGGAGCTGGCACTGTTATAGTGTGGCAAGCACCTTCCTGCCAGCAAACTGTATCTATGCAGCTGAGGAGCAAAGTGTATCTAGGCAGCTGTTTCTCTGTGACAGTATTTCTGTGGTGTAAGTGTGTGAGTGGTGCAAGCTCAACATGACGTGATGTAATAAAGGGCTAGCTCTGTTTTTCTCTTTTTTACAGCAACAGACCAAAAGACACACTGCGAGACAATGAGAACTGTCGACGTCCCACAACAACCTTATTTACACAGACCGACAAGAAACAGAACGCAGCAACATTCCCTCTAGACCAGGAGAGCTCAAGAAGACCAACCCGCCACGGTCGGGGGGGGGGGGGGGGGGGGGGGGGGGGGGGGGGGGGGGGGGGGGGGGGGGGGGGGGGGGGGGGGGGGGGGGG
>JAVQJS010116938.1:0-18393 GCA_036024795.1 Galaxias rostratus | reverse complement strand
CTCTCTCTCTCTCTCTCTCTCTCTCTCTCTCTCTCTCTCTCTCTCTCTCTCTCTCTCTCTCTTTCTGTCTCTCTCTCACACACACACACACACACACACACACACACACTGGCACATACAGTAAAGTAATTCAAAACGAAAGACTCTGTTATTGGGTAACTGTGCCCTGGCTCCTGTACAGTAGCTGCACCGGTGCTTCCCTATCCAGCCCTCTGGCCTTACCTTGCCCCCGCCCTGCCTCCCCTATCAGTCAAATCCAAAGGGCGACAGCTAAGTGAGATCTGAACTAATGGCAATGCCAAGAACCAACGAAGAAGGAAGGGTCTGGGTTTTGAGATGAGGTGCGCCGGGAGGGGAGGCTGCTGTCAGACCAATGACTAATGGTAGAATTAGCTAGGTCCCTTCAGACAGAGTAGTGGGAGCCAACGTTTGCCCTTCAAGATATATGCCTCTACCACTGGATGCTGGCTGTCCATCCTGCGTGCCAATCCACCTACAATACAGACTGTCTCCCCGCTGAGGAAATAGCCATGAGGGGAAAGGGAAGACTTTCGCTGCCAAGGATTCTTCCTAGCCACAGCCCAACATATAAATATCCATACATCTTTTGTCTACATGGACATGTTCTGTTGTACAGTGGGAAACTTCATTGCCAACCTCTCTATTATTGAGGACCGACAGATCTAGAAAATCTATGTGTGCTGGAAAATGAATCACCATGACATTACAAAAATTAAGGGCAGGGAAGTATTCAAAGACAGACAATGCCTTGCAGGGTGGTAGGCTTTTGTTTATTTACAATAGAGCACACATACACTGACACACAAACGCATTGGCACCATTTTCTTGTAAGCTCTTTGGTAACCAAGGATACAGATGTTTTTATTTGCATGTGTCCCTATAGTAAGTCACCCCTAATACAGCTGAAGACAGGGTCAGAGGCAGACCACTCTCTACAGATCTCTGTTTTGGCAACATTTTGTCCAACAGGGACACATGGTCCTTCGGCAACGGCATCAAAAACGAGCTGACAGCCAAAACGCAGGAAAGCTTGACAGCTAAGTTTTCAGCACCAACATTTGTTGGTTTTCTACTACACTGTGTATGCCCCCTTTCTTCATTGGTAATATGTTGATCATCGTATAATTGGGAATTGATTGCATGGCATAATCCTACTTTGCATGAGCAAGCACGTTCTCTACTCAAATCTGAGGCTGGGTTTCAGGTGTCACCTGTATGGCAAAGTCTAACCAGTGTGCGTAGAGTCCACCAATGCTCTCTTGGCATGACATTTACGGACACATCTGTCTTGATTACAAGGGTACAGGAAATACACTAAGCCAAACAAATGAACCAGTCAGTCACTTCAAAAACTAGGCTAATCATGTCCCAAAATCCCAGGACAGCGCTCTGGCCAATGAAAGCGAATATTTGAGAAAATGTGTGTGTGTGTGTGTGTGTGTGTGTGTGTGTGTGTGTGTGTGTGTGTGTGTGTTTGTGTGCTACTCTCATTTTCACAGGGGGTTCAAGGGCAGCTGGCCTAACACCTAACTCAAAGTGACTATTTACAGCAACCAGACCAGACTATACTCTATTTAACAGAGCTGTAATTAAGCACTGATGGACTAGTGCAGGGAAAGCCAGAAAGGCGTGATTTAAAGTGGTTTGGTTCCCTTTGTCTGGCTGCTCCCAAACTTAGATGGAAAATGTTGTGGAATGCTGTGTATTTGTCAAGGTCAAATGGAATATTAGGAAGCATCATTATTTTATTTTCTCTTTTGCCTTGTCACACAGTCTATGCTTGTAGTTGTAGATTCCACCACACCTATAATTTCACAGTTACTTGAAAGCTGTGAAAATGAAAGTATGATTTGAAGGATAATTGTACAGACTTGTAATTAGTATTCTGTTGTTTATCAATTAGAGGATCCATGTCTATGGAAAGCACTTGACATCAGAGGTGAACAACCAGGCCACACATTTTCAAAAACCTTTCAGAAACATACAGCCCAAAAAATATAATAGCGTGTAACTGGTTTACCTGATCATCATGAGGAAAGCCGTGTTTCACTCCCTTAACCGACGAGGGGACGGGCAGGCTTCAAGATACAGCGGTGGGAAAGACAGAGGACTAGAAGGAGCCACCAAAACCAAGTCAATCCTAGGTGCGCATGATGAGGACTGATTGAGGGAACCCGTCCAGGAGGGTACTCCAACTTTTCCAGAGTGCATATAAAATTCCCCGCTTTGACTTCTCATTGGCCGGGAGATCCTCAGGAGGTGGCGACTGAGTTTTATTACCGGCACTTAAAAAGATGCAGAGGCCTCTGGGCCTTCTCTGTGTAGCTACCTCTCTCCCTCTCCTCGGGGAACCTCCTAATGACATGTGTTGCCTGCGTGTAATTCTGCTAATAATTGGGCTCGCGATGGGGAAGGCCTCTGAGAACGAGAGATGAAATGCGGATTTCATAATCATGTTGGTTCATTACTGTACCTGGAGAAGGCCTAAGGGCCCGCGGTGTTGACAAGGGTAAAGCCTTGTATTTAGTGTAAGTCAGCGACTGCAGGTTTAGTTCTGCACAGTCCTGTTGCTGTCCCACTTACTGTGCCCTTACGGTTCAATGCAGCAAACTACGCAGCTTTCTCATGTGAAGTGCCATCAGGCCACTTATTTACTTTCCTTAGCTAAGGTCCACTTCTGTTTTCCTTTGAAAAATAAACTACTGACAAAACATTGTCATTGGTAGAGAGCTTGGATTCCAATTTTACAAATGGCACCTGGTTATCTTAGATTGTGGTACTTTATTCTTTTACAGAATTCATGTGTCTAGGTGACGTAAATACATTGTGCACAAAATGCTGCATGCAACATTTTTACGTTGAAATTCTTAATTGATATATTGGAAACAAGCCATTGCATAGAATGATTTGAAACATCTTTTATGGGCGAAAAAACACACAACACAACAGTAAAATTTGCTAGCTCAAACAATTCAACTACTGTTATTCAAGGTCACAAATGGCAATACACACTATTTGTCACGTCTGCACCCAAACACAATAAAAGCTTACATTTTTGCCCACACTACGGTATGCTAACTTGATGTTACTGCAGCAGCAGATGGAACTTCACCACAATACGTATTGTGTCACCTGCATTATTACGCTCTTGACTTATTTCAAACTCGCTCCACTTTCATGGTGACTCACCAGCACCTGTGTCCCTGGCTATAGAGTATATTTTGAGCTGACACACAAGTTCACTTCAGTTACCATACGCTGGTCTTATGAATGTACAAATACTTGCATTACAAGGTCACTCAATCTAAAACGCATGCAGTTAATTAAGCAAGCAATCAACTAAGCATTTGCATCATTGCAGTAGCACCATTGTAGTTCACACACAGTTTTTTTGGTGGAAGCGTTCCAAGTGCCATGATTGTTATTACTAAAAAGATCTCAATGGTCAGTGGGCAGTTGAAGAAGGCAGGTAATTGAGATCTCATGCTCTGAATGAATAGTGTGGACAGGAGCTGAAGTCAAGGGGAAGGAGGAAAACAACTTGTGATTCTTACTACGATGCCTCAAGACTCATGACTAGCAGACCCGTGATCCCCATGTGAGAGCACGTCCACTACGGATCTTAGGGGCAGCCGAACACAGGGGTGTAACTACAAAAACAGATCCCCTTATGAGCAGGATATTATTAAAAAAATACACAGAATAGGATGTCATAATATCCATCATACCATACTCCAAGATGAGCTCTTCAAAAATCTACATGTTAGAATGCACTGAAAAGAATGGCACTTTGAACCAATTTGTTTTGATTTGTTACAAGCACAAGTAAGTTTTTTCATGACTTGGTTGACACCATGAATCACGATTTGGTGTCAATCAAAAGATCAATTTTCCAAGACAGAAATGTACATTCACACAACATAAAGAAGTCATTTATTCTAAAGATCATACCATTTATTTTTACTTCGTCACAACTTAATTATTTACTTTTTCAAAGTATTTTCATGAGTTGATTGACACAATGCATCTTGATTTATGACAATCAAAATATAGATACAGTCAAATACAAAAACCTATTTTCTAATTTATCCTAATTTACATAAGGCAAAGTGACCAAACACCACATTATTTTTTACTATATTGCAATCTAATTGTTTATTTTTTTTACATTGTATTTATGAATTGGTAGAAACCTCACGTCTGGCAAAAATAAGTTTGAAACTTCATCACAAAAAATGTCTTTCAGGTCAGTCAAGTAGCCAGACATTGATAGTTTATACCTTCATCAATAGATTTTTTTAATAGACTTTAGTCATGAACCACAATGTTAATTAGGTCAAAATAGAAAATAATTAATAATAAAAAATAAAATAACTTCACATCTTAAATGAGAACAAAACAAACAAACAAACAAAATCAAGATTTGCCTTACATAAAAAAAGAATTAGATTTGGATGCATCAAAAACACACTGGTTTGTAAAGCATCAATCAACTGTGAAATAATTTTCAAATACAAATCTGGAATGTAGGAGCTTTCTGCCAACTCCGCATGGATATTTACCACCTGAAAATAAGATAATCTTTCAACACTCTATTCCTGAAGCCTTTATAAATTACACTGCAGGAAAATTGACCTTTTATGAATGAGTCCTGATGTTAAACCACTTTTTATGGGTTTTCAACATGAAGTTCTTTATTTTGTGCCCATATAGGATTCTTCCTTTTGAGCCACCATCGCTGGCTACATCTTTCTGCTATATCTGACGTAGCTTTAATGGTCTGGCGCAATTATTTGCCAGAGACCCCTACCTCCTTAAGTAGTTTAGTTGTTGATACTGCCCCAAATTCACGGCATCCAATTTACACAGGACATACCTTTGATCTCCAACCTCACTGTTCTGCCTCAACTACTAATTTGTCATACGGAGTTTCTTTCGTTTGTATGCCTTGTCTATTGCTTCTTCCTTCAGGACAACTAGCTCTATAAAACAAACAATTGCTATGTGTTGAACCAGAGTAATTAGTCTTGCCTTTTTATTGGTTGTTGCAATCTCTGATGAGACTCGGCTTTTGGCACACACCAGCAAGCATTTTCCAATCACATGCCCCCTTAGCTGCCCTGAGTTTTGTTTTGGCCTATAACTCTACCCAGCAAATGCTGTGCATCCTCTGCTCCAATGGGCCGAGCATTAACTGTTGAGCGATTACGCTGTATTGCTTCTGCCAAGCATTTTAGAACTTGATTATGGCGGCAGATATATCTTCCTTGAGTAAGGTTCATCCTGCATCCAAACATTATGTGTTGAGATTAGCCGTCCCCCCACAGGGGAGGCATGTGGATCCTCACCTACACAATGGCTACTATAATAATAATAATAATAATAATAATACATTCAATTTATAAGGCGCCTTTCAAGGCACTCACTATGTGCAGGTGTTGGCAGTATGTCGTAGGTTGTCCCAACAATGAATCTAATTCTTTTGGATTTTATTACCAATAATTCCTTACAGAAAATTTTCTTCAGCTCTACTCCTTCTCAGGTCCTCCATTGTCCTTGTTTGGCTTTTGAGATAGAATACGTGCTCTTTACTGCTTTCTTTTGCTTACATACCTGTTTAGCACTAATTGTGTTGTTGCAAAGGCCACCTTTCTTACTATACTATATACTATCTATACAATACCGTTTGACACAATTGGATTCCGTAAGTGTCATTTCTAATCTAGGGTTAGTGTACCTAAATTCAATTATTCTGTGATTCTTCATATTAAAGAGCCAAGCTACTTAGACATGGTGGTACCCCTAGCCATCAGATGAGATGTACATGATGCCATGGTGATGATCATATCACAAAAAGGTTTGTTGTTTGAAAGAGCAGGATAGACAGATGAAGACATATGAAGAGAGCAAGAGTGTGTGTGTGTGTGTGTGTGTGTGTGTGTGAGAGAGAGAGAGAGAGAGAGAGAGAGAGGGGGGGGGAGAGAGAGCAAAAGAGAGAAAATAAGAGAGACGGAGCAAAATGTGATATTGAAATAAATAAAGGCAAGAAAGGCTTAGCAAATTGGAAAATGTTAAAAGCAGATGAAGCACATGAGAGCAGGAGTCTCCCCATGGCCAAAATAATATACTTCAGTGGTCAGCAATGGTTTTTTAACATCTTTAACCGTGTGGCCCGTGAGACATATATGTCTGTAAAGTTTCAACCAACATGGTTTGACGGCACCGTTCACTTGAATGGATTAAACGTTTCTCGGTCGACTCTGACGTCAGCCCGTCAATTGTACGCACGGTGCAGCAGGATTCACGCCTTCTGATCATTACTATTCTACTGGAACGATAACTGTAAAATGACAAACAGGCAAGGAGGATAAACTCTGAGCTAAACTGCGGGTCAGGTGCTGCACTTAGACGAATTGCATCCCTGTCAAAGGAGAATACCGTAGGTTTTGCACTGCCGAACATACCTCACTGAAGCTGGATGAATAACCATGGCAACAGCAGCAGCAGAAGAAGCGGTGAGCACAGATGCAGCGATATAAACACTGACTGAACATTAAAGTCGCAGATACGCAGAGCTATGATAAAGGTCGCAGATTGTAAAACGAAATAAGTGTGGAAATTATCTTTAGTGTTGGGAATAGCGGAAAAATCATTGAACAAGGTAAGGCTTGTATGACATTCTGTTAGTGGGCTGATGTGATATAAAAGCTGCTGTCTGTGTGTGAAACGTTAGAGCGTTCGCAAGCTAGGCTAAGGTAATGACAAACGTGCTCTTTCTCATCTGAAAAGGTATTATATTGTTCTAGAATAGTTAACAAGTAACGTTGAAATCTATTTCTATATTGCGGCCTATTACAATTCTATAATTTTACAATAACACCAATAATTGCGCTCACTATTATCTGGCACCATTATCTGATAACATGTTGTTATGCGCATTCAGGCTCAAGTGTCCATGTCATCAATAGTAGACTAGGCAATGCCATTTGTAGGTCTGAACAACTTTGCTGACTGAATAGCTAATGCTCACTATCATTTCACTTTAAATATATTGGCTGGGATGTCCTAACAAAATGACCAAGTACATTGGTCATTTGCTTCATTTACAATGAAACAGTGGTTCTTAACCTTGTTGGAGGTACTGAACCCTGCAAGTTTCATTCGTGAATTCACCGTACCCTTCATACCCTTCACCGAACCCTTCGTACAGAACAGACACGCACACACTGTGTGTCTTAACCTCTGCCGAGCCCCTGATACTGACTCACTGAACCCCTAAGGTTCAATTGAACCCAGGTAAGAACCACTCAGGTTGAATTTTTTACATCCTGCACTGGTTTAGCAATACTGGGGGACACAGTAGTAAACTGAACAGCTTAGTCAAATGTGCCACTTTTCAACAGCTACTCTCATGGCATCACAGCAGATTCCTGAAGTGGTCACACCATGATTTCCCCCTCTGACTTTGACCAGCTCAAGTCCATTTGTTTGCTTTTGACTGTGTACTTGGATCACACGGGACCCGAGGGCAGAGAAAGCAGTGCTGCCTTTTACAGAAGCCACATTTCCGATTCCAGATCTCTAACTGTGGAACCTGCCCTCCCCCAAGGCCTCAGTTTCTCAGCCTTCTTTTCTTAACTGGTCATACTGAACAGCTCGTTCACTGGATTATGTCCTCACATGATTGCTGGTTCAGTGAGATCAAGGCAAAAAAGATCCCACCGTCCTGACCCAGCCAATCAGACACACACCACCACCCACTTCATCAACTCAGTAAATGATCATAGTCAAAAATAGTATTTTCACATGACTTTCATAACCTCTTTGGGTTTCCTCCGAGAATGCTCCGAGCTCCTGAGATTTTAATCCAGTGCTGTTTTTCTCTGTATGAATAAATGTGTATTCTGTAAATATGAATGTTCTGAGGAATATTGGCGCTAACAAACTGGTTGATGTGTGGTTTTCATTGAGCAATGCAAGCAATCCTAATTTGTTGCTAAAGTCTCCTAATATGTTGTTGAGGATACTACCTTAATTAAGGCTGTTACATTTGTCGGTCAAAACGCCAGTTGGAAGTGGAACAGGTGAATGATGGAGCACCCTCGGCTGATGTATCACAGAGGTGCATGTCCCATGAGTTAATTTTTTAACTTAACACCACTATTTAGGATTGTGCCTTGCATTTGACCGAACAAATTTGACTGAAGCCTGCGGACAAGTCATTATTTGTAACCGATTGCTTGGAGAGAAATACAAAAACTTCCAAAGCAGCTTTTGACCTACAACTTGAAAGAATAGCAGATCAATTACTAACCCTACTTAAATAGATCCTAAAATAGAATGATTTCCTTTTTTTTAATGTCAACGTGCACACGGCCTGAACACAGACCCGGCCTTTGGTCGTGAACGCTGTGTATAACGATGCCACTTGTTCACCTGGTGAGGCTCCCGGATCGATGCTCTAATGTGCTGGTCTATGCATGTTCCCATTTGCACTGGACAAACTGTGCAAGCAGCTGTCTTCTTCACAACTCACACCAGCTGTAACCTTTGAAATGGATTCTGATAACTCAACGGTGTAGCCGAAATGAGCTGCTGAGGTCTGTTGCATGAAATATGAATGGATTTGATCAACAAAAAAAAAAAGAAAGAGGCAGCTGTAAAAAGTTGCTGGCATATGTGAAATTACCTGCTCTCTCAGTCCAATTAGGTTCGAGGTAGGATTGATTAAGGTAAAAACGACAATTGCTCCGATGATCATCTATGTCCTCTGTGGGGAACATCGCAATCATCAACATCTTCACAACCACCCCTAATCTTCGTCACCTGCAGAGCTATAACATCAAGCAGGTACTAAACAATAGACTGATTGAAAGAAGCTTAGGCTGCCTCTTTTCTATGTTGTGATATGGAGCTTTGAATTAATTGTATTGATAAGCAGTTTAATAATCAGGGGTTGCACCCTGAGAAGATAACGTAGGTGGGGTATGTGTGTGAAAGATGGACTATATGGCCTTCATTTGGTGAACAGCAACTACTACCCCTTTCAGTGTCAGTGTTACTTTTTTGAATGATCAAAGCAGCATAGATTACACTACAGTGACATAAACTGTAAATTCCATCTGTGCGCCGACCATTCAAGCACCGGTAATGGTCTGCAAACAGGTGAAACCCCGTTGTGACTTAAACTCAGTCACTGCAGAACACAACTTCAAATGTTTTTATTGGGACCCAGCATGTGTGGCGATCTTGTGTTTGTGCTCACAATTGTGTCTGTTCCTTTCATTTGTTGATGTGATTCAAGATGCACTGTCAGCAAGAATGACTACGGCGTTTCCTTCACCTGTTTCCCTCTCCCCTCAGCTGTTTTCATCCGCAGCTTGCTAATGGGTTGTACAGATTATGGATATTGTAGTTTCGCACCCACCGGATACCTACTGACTTTAAAAAAAGTGCTGCTACTCTCTGTAAGATTATTCACCTGTCTTGTAAAATACAAATTTCAAAGAGTAACTAGTAGCTGTCCTCATTTTCTTCTTGTAATGGGAAGAACGCTGTGTTTTATTGGCAATGAGTGTGCTTTTGGCTCCCTGTGATGCTCTTACTTTGGCATAGTTAGCCTCTGTCCATGTGAAAACCGCTGAACAATCATTTAACCAAGGTATCATACAATAAGACGCCTAGAATTTAAAACGTTGATAACGGCCATGCCTAATGAAGAGCTTTAATAACTTGTTGTTATTGGTGCACACTCAGTCCCAGCGGCCTTGTGGACCATTAAGTGGCCCATATTCTATTATGACTCATATTTACGTGTGCCATTAAAGCTATGATTTCTGAAAAGCAGGTAAAGCGCGCCGGGTGAAAGCATGAGTTCAGCGCTTTACAGAACAGGGCCGCTGGGCGCCATCTGAGGTTTCAGCACGGAGGAAAAGGCTGAGGCTGGGATCTCGGTCTCGCTGCGCAATCTGTCATGGCGCACCTACAAACGGAGCCTGAGAGAAACCTGCGCGCCGTTCATCACCATGTCACGCCACACTGTTTGCCAGGTGGACCAGAGAACGCCTCTTCCCGAGTGGGTTGGCTGACTCATAGGTTCTCTGATTAGAAGCCACGGCGATGCTTGGGTGGCTGGATTCAGACAGAGGTGACCGGTTACTTGGCCCTCCTCAGCTGAGTCACGTTTGTTGGGGTTGAGACGGCGCTGTGAGCCAGTATTATGGATGTGATTATCCCATCTGGGTTTAGTTTTACACAATGTTTCCGAAATCCCACCGCTGCTCCTCTTCCCTCTGAGATATGTGCCACATTTTGGTTAAGCGTTAATAATTTGACGTTTCTTGTCTGCAGGTGATGACCTGGAAGATATCATGTCTGAAGTCCAGGGCACGCTTGAGTTCTCTGTGGAGTTGCACAAGTTTCATAACGTGGATCTCTTCCAGAGGGGGTGAGCAGAGCTTTTTTTTTCTCTCTCCATCACTGCATGAGTGCACCTCTCCCCCGAGCAGTCCCCACAGTTGATGACTACGCTCAGCATTCGAAGTGCCCATGTCATTTTGATCGGAATCAGATACAGCTTCAAAATAAGGCAGTGTTCCCTTTCTTTTTGCCGTGGTGATTAACTGGAGATGCCGTCTCCGCATCAAACCCGCGTCATACAATAAACCTAGCACGGGACATTGAACTCAAAGCGACGGGGTATAGGGTTGTGTTCTGTGCCATGCTACATCATGTCTCTAGCCAGATTAAAAAGGGGCATCTGGTTGGCCTCTGGCTCCCTGAGATGCCAGATTTGCAGCGAGGCCCTTCCCCCTTTCCAGCCACCAACCTCTCTAGCCGGCATGGGCTCAGGCTCCATCACTGTAATCCCTTCAGTTGAGTGCACTAATATATTAGTTTTTTTTTTCCCATCGGCCCTGTTTTTGTGAGCAGGAACTATCAGATGGAGGGGACTGGAACTTGGAAAAGTGCACGCCGAGCGTCGCAACGCTGTACAAGCGAAGCATTAATGCATTGCCGCAAGATGAAGAGAGCATTGTCCTCAAGACAGGGTGGCCCGTGAAAAAAAAGAAAAGAAAATCAATGCGAAGGCTTTTTAACGGGCCGAGAAAAGCAAGCGCTGGTGCATTTAAAAAAAGCCCTGCTGCGTCCTGATTGCATTACACCCACTGATTAAGTCCGCATTTGATTTGTAAAGCAGAACACGTGATAAGACCGATGCGGGCCAGCTTCTATCTGCAGCTAATGGAGGCTCAACATGGGAGGCACGTACCCAGAGTTACCCTCCATAGCCTGGGTGTGGACCTTGGTGGCACACAGCCCCCCTCGTACAGCTCATGCCTTTTGGAGTCCGTTGCAGTGCGGTGCCACAGTAAAACCCGTGAAAACACAAGCTACTTATTGGTCACGTTGCCCCAGACAATCTGTAACACTCCAAATCATGCCAATAAAGAGCTATCTGTCAGATTTCATCCAAGCATTGATCAGATGGCATTCTCCAACTGGTTGCATCAACAGAAATGTAGTGCTCAGCGATGCATAAGCTTCGTCTAATATTTTAACTTTGTATTACCGTTGTAACTGGTTTCTCCCTTCGATGGGGTCGCTGCCAGTGTTAGCCTCTGGTCAAACGCGCTGCCCTGTTTATTTACCGACCCTTCCAAACCCTTTCTATGCCCTTCACTGCCAGCCCCCCGTCTCCAAGAGGCCTGTCGCTAAAACACTGACGCCATGACGCCTCTGCATCTCCTGGTGCCCGCTCATCCCTGGGGACCTGAGATAGGCTTTTACACCCATCTGCATTCCCTTCAGCTGTCAGTTGTGACCTTTGGAAAGACATGTTGGTCGCACCGGCCTTTCATGCCCGCTGTGTAGTCCTGTAATGTACCACTGGCCTAGTGCGGCAAATGCAAAGCAGTAAACGCTTCAAAGGCAGTCTTTATGACGTTTCCAGCAACTTAGCGACTGACTGCCTCTGCCTTTGAACTTTATTGTTTTGGGTTCTTTATTTCACACCACTTTATGTTTTGGCTATTCATTCTGCATTTGTCCTGGATGTTTATTTTTGACATGGCAGCCTCAGGGGAAGCCCACTTATCTTCCTGTGTTGAAGCTGCCCACGGAGTTTGTGCGGTCTGTTGATCGTGTTTTCATCCTATCTGACCAGATTCTACCAGGTTCGAGCAGGACTGAAGGTCTCACCGCGGGTGCCCCACAGACTGATTGCCACCACACAGGGGAATACAGGTAACACAACCCATGGCAGAGTTCACAGTAGAATCATCCGTGAATCATCCAATATCGTCCGTGTCCCATTGGGACTTTAGTGACCGCATGGTTTCCCCTTATCGATTTGCTGAAAGTGTTTTAGTTATTTGGTCAACGCGTTAAATGGAATACTATCAACTGCTGTTAAATCTTAACCTATAAGTAGGCACTGTCGCCCCTGTTTCTTTGGCATAGAGTGCAGTTTTTTGAGTGTGAGAAGACCAGCCTGCATGACTCACTGATCCTAAAGTTTAGCATCATGAGCACTGTGAAAGTGCATGTTGTCAGACTCAGTATTCTTTGAACTTGTGACATGAACAAATGACTACAACTACGGTATCTTGGTTATGTAGCTTCAAACTTCACAGAACTTTGTTCTAGAATGTTGCGGGGTTACCTTTGATGCGTATTGCCTATGCTGTTTATTGTGTGGTAGTCTAATGTGTGGGTTAGTGTGTGCTAACGGGTGATATTGTCTGTGTGTATCTATGTCTGTTGTGCATGCTAAATTCACATGTTTTAGTCTTGCTTTTGAACATCTGTTTTGGAAACAGTGAGGAAAGCTCTTATTAGTCACGATAACTGTTGTCTTTTTTAAATACAGGAAACCAACAAACATGTCTGCAAGAATCCTAAACATGTAGCTTGGTATGCGGTCGTGAGCGTGTTCGATCTCTGTCTATACATTTGGCAAACTTTGCTTGACCTTACTTTGTCACGCCAATACAATTGGTAGGTTGTAACCTTTTGAGACATACAATTTTTATATCGTTTATCATCACTACATCATAGGTCAGGCTTGTTCTAAGTTGCGCCTAGAAAATACAAAGAGAAGACAGCCTTTCTTTCTCAATCAATGTTTATGAATGGGCCTCATCTATTTTTATTACAATAATCAGTTTTTTTCAATTGTGTGAATGTAATTCTGTGTCAATATGACATTACAGAATCCTACATTAATTCTTTATTTGGTATGGGAGTGCTTTACGTGGTGCTACTGATCTTAGCCAAGGATGGCACGGCTGTTCTCCGGACATGCAGGAAGCTGTGGCACAGGCATTACTGATTCAATATATCAAGGCTATTTTTAGCCCTTCACGGTTCAAACAGAATGGATTGAACGATGCTTGTGTATGTGTGTGCTTGTGTGTGTGTGTGTGTGTTTGTGTGTGTGCCATCATTTGTTTGCACAGTACGTGTTCAACCCTCGTCAAGGACAAGTGGTCTGTGAAACCGTCCAACGTTGGGACGTGACATTGCCGCTTTCGTTCCGAGCAGGCTCCTGGTTCTGTCTTCCATGGTGAAGTCAGGACGGACGGGATGTGGCCCAAAATAGAAAACACCATCCCCATGTTTCTGCTCTGCAATACACTTGTGATTGCGTTCCACAATGAGAGGAGACTTTAGCTGAACACACTAAACAACATTCCCGTGATTAGATTTGAATGCAAAGCTGCTTGTAGAGCGCGGTGTGTTAGGACACAATAGAGCACTGTTCCCACCATTCAGTCACCACTCAGCGTCCGCGAATCGATGGCGTACGACGCTGCACAACATCTCTTTATCTCTTTCTCTCTTTAGCGTCTACGTTATGATCAGTAGGCTCAGAGCAGAATGCCCACAAAAGAAAGCGTCCTTCTGCACTGTTGTGCACTGGTGTGGAGTCAATCCGAGCTGAATCTCAATGTGTGTGTGTGTGTGTGCTCATACAGTAAGCTACACATTGCAGCAAGCTACAGTAGACTATATCCATACTCTAATTGAAGGTCTGAGCCGCAGTCGCCCCCCCTCCCCCTCCCCACACACCCCCACCAACCCCCACACACACACACACCCCTTCCCTCTCTCCCCTCCCCCCCGCTCTCCCCCGAGCTACCGCAGCTCCTTCACAAGGTCAGATATTACGTCTGTAAGCGCCACGGACAGGCTCGCCGCCAGAAAATGTGCCGGCCAGGGAAAATACATTTATCACACGGATTCATGGGGAATAATCCCCCCACAGTGGAGGCTAGGGAGAGCAGACAGCTTGACATTTTGTGACTTGTGTGACAGATCCCTCGCCACTCCAAACCCTCGCATTTAATGACCGTGATTCACACCGGGCATCTTGTTGATATTACCGCGGGGAGGGGTTAGGTGATTTGATGTGACGTTTGCTGAACACCTCCCACTGTGGCTCTTAAGACTGCTCTGTCACTGGAATGAGGATGTGGATGTGTGTTTGCATGTGTTTGTGTGCGTGCGTGTGCGTGTGCATGTGTGTGTGTGTGTGTGCATACGTGTGTGTTTCAAACAATCACACTCGTTCACGTTGGAAAGAAAGTGCAAAACGGTAATGAGATTATTCTCAGTGCCGAGGCGTCTGGTCGCATTACTTCCCTCAGCAACACTCGAGGTCCTTAATGTACTGTGAATGATGTGGCTATACACTATGCACCATTGGTCATATTTTACAATTGGGCAAAAGTCCCTCAGTCCCCCGTCCTTGAATCGTTTTTAGTAACGGGCTTGTAAAGTGTATCATCTAATGAGTGATCCATCTCCCAGACAGGTCTCTGCAGAGAAAAAGCTTCAGCAGCATCTTGCCAATCGTACTCCCTCGGTCCCCTCCCACCAGACCCAAACTTTAAATGCCATGTTTAGAGAACAAGCGCAAAGCAAAGCGTGTCCCGTTTTCAAAGCCAGCTCAACGGTTTAGCGGCTGGTTTGCTGGTACTTAGAGAGATCACATGCCTCCAGGAAGCCACAGCTCCGCCCACTCCTCAATAATTCAGACACAATCACATACGTCCAAGAACAGTGGCAACAAATAAACCCTGTGATGGACGAGACAACGCTCCCATTGTGCTAATGCTAATCGCCCATCACAACGGGTGCAAAATCAAAGCTGCGTCGCCTGCCTTTATCTCCCTGGCCCGCGCCCAGTGAACAAAGCGGCGTTCCCCCTGTTGCTGCCTCCTGCTGGCTGTGGCGGCATGGTGCCTGGAGCGGTGACTGATCTGTGGGGGGTGGCCCGCGGAGAGAGGCATCCGGGGCAAGGCGAGGAGACGCGCTGCTCCACGGGGTGGTTCTTCTTCAAAGGTACCCAGGCAGCGCGCCTGCAGCGCAAGTCGATCTATCTCTCTCCAACAGCGAGGGGGAAGGGGTGCTGCGCTAGGGAACGCTAGCAGCCTGATAAACACACAGAGGACATCAGGGTTAGAACGTTGAACCTCACAAACCGTCATCCAAGAGAACAAAGAACATACAGTCCTCCTCGTGCCCGGCCAGTGATGGAATAGGCCTGGCTACTCTCAATAAATGTAAAGAATAATGAATCCTGTTAAGTAGCTGCTGCTGTCGTGGGCAATACCATGTCCTTTGTCCTCTCTCCCTCCCCAGGCGAGTGCAGTTTCACCTCAGCGGGGGTCTACGATGGCACGGCGTTCAGCCGCATCTTCCAGATCCTCTACAGGAACGAGGAGATCACAGTCAACGACTGCATGGCCTTCCGGGTCCACCTGCTACTGGATGGAGACAGGGTGAGTCTCCTTCACTGAAAGCCCATGGTTAGGTCACCCATTACTGAGACAGCTTATGTCAGGGGAGCGCCAAGCTACCAACGTGAAGGGACTGCCATGATACAAAGAAATACATTCCTTTTTAGCTTGGTAAATTATACATATTTTGTTATGCTTTAGGGGAAGTCAATTTCAGGCCGAGTTTGGAAGTGGAAGTACTATGTGTTGGGAGTCTGCGTTGAGCGTGGTGGCCAGCTCTCGGTTGGATTCTGCCGCGGGGTTATAATGCAGGCCAACGGGATTTGCACAGGGCCTGGACTGTCTCTGGGGGGGGGGGGGGGGGGACGTTGAGGCGGGGAGGCGGGCAGGAAGGCAGAACAGGCCCCAGCTGCTCAATGTCCTAAGGCTCCCATCTCATCATCCTTTCCCTGCTTATCCTCCTCTGAGCCACGTCTAGCGAGCGCTAAGACAGCCCCTTTCCCCCTGGTGTCTGCCTGGGCCGAATCAATCAGGCCGTTGATAGGAATTGTGTGTGTGGTTGGTTGTAGGGGTTTGAATGTGTGTTATGTGAGCGATAGAGAGAAGGCGAGAAAGTGATGGATAGAGACTGAGGGAGGGAAGCAGAGATGAGTTGTGTTATTTCTGTAAGCGGACCATATCCAATTTCAGTCGACTTCAGTTGTCCCATATTTCTTCAGACTACAGCCTCTTCGGTATTCTGCATCACATATTTTATTTATCAAATGTTGTTTACACAAGCAGAGTTTCGTAAACAAACTCAACTTTTGCTTGCTTTGTTTCTACTCCGTGTACCAACAGATAGCATTGAGATTGGATGTATGTGTGTTTCCTGGGGGATTATGTTGTGCTCTGTTATCTCTCCACAGGTGGAGGAAGCCCTGAGTGAGGTGGACTTCCAGCTCAAGCTGGACCTGCACTTCACCGAGATAGAGCAACAGTAGGTCTGAGAGAAGCAGCGTATGGTAAAGGGTGGTGTACACACAGAGTGGAGCACAGACAGAGGGGGGTACAGACAGTGGGGTACAGACAGAGTGTATTACGGACAGAGTGGGATACAGACAGTGGGGTACAAACAGAATGTGGTACCAACAGAGTGTGATACAGATAGAGTGGGGTACAGACAGAGTGGGGTACAGACAGAGTGAGGCACAGACAGTGGGGTACAGACAGAGTGGGGCACAGATAGTGGGGCACAGACAGAGTGGGGCACAGACAGAGTGTATTACAGACAGAGTGGGGCACAGATAGTGGGGTACCGACAGAGTGGGGCACAGACAGTGTGGTAGAGATAGAGTGGGGTACAGACAGAGTGGGGTACAGACAGAGCGGGGTACAGACAGCGTGGTACAGACAGAGTGGGGCACAGACAGAGTGTGGTACAGACAGAGTGGGGTACAGACAGAGTGGGGCACAGACAGAGTGGGGTACAGACAGAGTGGGGCACAGAGTGTGGTAGCCTGTAGCCACAGAGCCCTGTTGCCTTCTCCCCTCTCTCCTCTGCCTGGCTCGAACCTTTCATGTTTTACTGCCGCGCCATGTTTTACGGCCTGTGCTGCCACAATCCATCTGGTACTTGCTCCAGAGACGGCAGCTGTCAAGTCAATATAGATAGATTGTTTGTGTGTGTGTGTGTGTGTGTGTTTGTGTGTATTTTTATTTGCGTATTGAATATAGTGCATCCATTTTTTCTGTTGCGGCCTGACTCAGCTTTTTATGTGGCTGAGATGATTAATATGTTGTTTCCAAATCATTTTCCAGCTATAGATGAAATAAATATTTTTTATAAGCCTCATCGACCTTTTTGAGTGTGTTTGTAAGGGCTGTCCCCTGTTCTTGCTCCAGGCTGGCTGACATTGTGAGCGTCCCGGGGATCAGCAGCCGGACCCTGGGCCTCCACTTCCACCCACGGAGGGGGCTCCACCACCACGTCCCCGTCATGTTCGACTACTTCCACCTGTCCGTCATCTCCATGTCCATCCACGCCTCCCTGGTGGCCCTGCACCAGCCGCTCATCAGGTAGAGCCCCTGCAAGAGCTGTGATGATCTCGCTCTCTCTGCCTCTCTCTCTCTCTCTCTCTATCTCACTCTCTCTCTTTCTCTCTCTCTCTCTCTCTCTCTCTCTCTCCTTCTTTTTGTCCCTCATTTTTGTTTGGTTTGGCTAAGTGTGCGTCCACTAGCTCCTTGAATAAATAGTTTTCCAAACACTTACTGATGGATCCAGCTGCCGATATCTGGGCCCAAATGTTTAGCCATCCATTACACTGATTATAGCAGAGCGTTATTGATTACATTAGGAGCTAACTGCTCTCTCTTTCCCACTTTCCATCTCTGTCCCTTTCTCTGTCTTCCTTCACTGTCTTGCTGACACTTCCTTGACCCGCATTGCTACCCCCCCCCCACCCCCCTTCTCTCTGTCTCTCTCTCGTTGTCTCCGTCTTGGATGTGCTCTGCATGTACTTTGCATTTTGCTACTTATCTTTCATCTTTCTCTGCATACCTTTCTCACTTGGTGCCGGGGGGGGGGGGGGGGGGGGGGGGGGGGGGGGGGGGGGGGGGGGGGGGGGGGGGGGGGGGGGGGGGGGGG
>JAVQJS010116919.1:0-18896 GCA_036024795.1 Galaxias rostratus | reverse complement strand
GCCGTGGATCAAGTACAACTTTATGGAAGAGTAAAGATGAGTGTATATAGAGAAAAGTCTATGGTCAGTTCAGTCTAAGAACATAGCAAATTCAGAATCATTGACAAGGTAGATATTTTTATATGAGAAAAATAAATAATTCCATTGGTAAAGCGGGAACACATTACATATCTGTATTAATAAGTAAATGGACATAGGACACACACGTAATTTCATGCTATGACTAAGACACACAACTCTAGCCTTCTGTGTCATTCTGACCCTTCTCTTACATCTTGACAATGGCTCAGGACGAAATATTAGCTGGTACGCCCCAATTTGGCATCTCCAAAACACATTGCGCACTCAAACTGGGTGCCATTTTCTTCAGTTCGTAGTCCTCTGGATCCTTGGATTGAAGTGAATAGCAGGTAATTTGCAAGACCTGAGGCCCTTATTCTGGGTTAAGTAGATTACCATTTCTGTCTTTGACCATAGTTTTCACCTTTAGCAACCATTGCACAGACCAGGTTTAAAGAAGAATAGATGCTTCTTGATTAGTGCTTTGGCAACAGAATTGAAGTCAGCTTCTGTGGGGCATGCTTTGTACATGAATATGCTTTTGGACACATTTTCCAGAATATCTGACTTTGACTTTTTGTCAATGTTGTCATGTTTGACTCATACATAGTGTTTTTTTTTTAACTGTAGTTTAGTGTCAAAGAATAACATGGGTAACAAATACTCTCTTGGCCACATCTGAATTCTTGTGGAGACAGCTGATATGGTGTGGACAGGAGTTCTGTCATCTGATTGAGCAGACATAGACCATAAATCATCATTGACTGTAAAGTTATATCCTTGGCTGAAATCATCAGTTTAGTTCATTATCAATCATTAGCTCCCTATTGTCATCAGGATTTAGAAGCACTCGATTGGTCTTTTCGCTATGTCAGCCCATGACTGAACAAATAATAATACTAATAACAGTAGTATTAATTGTTGTACATGTTTGGCCACAAATTACACATAATCAACTGAAACTCTTGAAATAATATTTACAAACACATCGCAATAACAAAGTAACACATGAGGAATTAATGTGAACAACCTGGTTCAGCTGGCATTCCCTAACGTGTGCAATGTTTGTAAAGGACACCTCTGTTTATCCAGCCTCTAACTATAAATGTACATTACAAAATGCACTCCCCTTAGCACAACACATCGTAACACATTTTACCTTGTTTAAAAGAGAAAGTGAACTTCACTTTGATTTGAAATACACACAAACAATTAAACCGACAGCAAAGAACTAGTCACGTGACATTTTATTCAAGTGGTCATGTTTTAAGTGGTCACCAATGTAAAAATGTATTTTAGATAAATGACACTGTCCTCTGACCTTTTGTCAGTGCTCCGACCATGACAGCTTGACAGGGATGAATTGAGTCGTGATTGAGTGCAAGTCATTTCATCATCTACAGTGAAAATCTCTGGTTGAGGTGAAATTACAATTTTGGTTAACATAGTTTTTCAAATTGTTCTGCGGGGAGTGTTATTTGCTTTAAACTAACGCAAACATAGGTTTCAACCAGAAATCATGATCTTTAATTGGACCGATGTAAAAATGGACTTTAGATCGATGACACACAATTTTAACTTTTTTCAGTGTACAGCCTACCGTTACAATAGCGTAAATAGCAAACTACTCATCATTTCCCTAGTATGTTTCATTAAAAGCACAATAGTGTTTAATAAAGTACTTGCTTAGCTTGTATCTATGTGATTCGGTTGGAGATGCACTTGTCTTATTGACCTGATGTGATTTTTTTCACCCTCTCTTGTTCAAAGCACTATTTTTGTAAGTTGCTTACAACAAAAACATCTGCTAAAATATTGTAGTTTAATGTGTGCATGTAGCTTGTCTCTTTAAACTTGTGTTGGTTCACTTATATTTGTTTTATTCCTTTTTTCATTTTTAAGTTAAGCAACGAGATGCAGCTGTGCATTATGAACAAGGTGAAGAGCGGTGAGCTGAGCATTGAGGACGCCTTGGACCAGGCCAGGAGGGGGAGCCAACAGCAGCAGAGCCTCATTGAAGAGGTATTTAAACTGGGATGCCTGAGATTTTCATGCATGGATACCTTGGCAACCACAACTGTCTGGAATCTATCCGGGCTAGCAGCCGGATCTGATAAGTGTTGTGTGTTTTGTGTGTGTGTGTGTGTGTGTGTGTGTGTGTGCGTGCGTGCCTTTGTGTGTGTTTATGTTATTGTGTGTGTTTGTTGTTTTTCCTGTATTGTCAGTTTTAAAATAAACATTCTTCCTGTTTGCCTCAGTCAAAGAGAAGAGAAAAACGATAAGTGTGCTTCCCCGTTTTGATTTTGCCAGAAGGTAAAAATCTGAATAGCTTGTCCTCCCTACAGTGCCAACAGGTCAGACAGTACAACTTCAGTGTCCAGAAGCACAATCGTTACCGGTGGCAGAAGAGAGTCCTTCAGGTGAGGATTAGTGTTGTAATGGTAGAAATTAGACTAAGAGCAATAGTAAGGCGTGTCTTAACTAGAGAAAGCTCCCATAACAGTGTGCACTCCATACACTGTACAATAAGCAACAACTTTATGAAGCAACACTTTATTTTATTTACCCTATTTTATGCCCTTGTTATTTACAGTGCATCCAGAAAGTATTCATACCCCTGCACCTTTTCTAAATATTGTAATGTTACATCTATGTCCCAAAATGAATTAAATTTAACAATTATCTCAACATCCTACATATAATAGCGTATTGTGACAAAGTGAAAACCTTTTTTTTTGTTTGTTTGTTGCGATTGTATTAAAAAAATTAAACATCACATGCGCTGTTATATTCAAAATTGAGCTCAGGAATTGTCTGCGCAATCGGGAGAGAAGGGCATTGGTCAGAGACGTGACCAGTAATCCGATGGTCACTCTGGCAGGGCTCCAGGGTTCCTCTGTGAAGATAGGAGAACCTTCCAAAAGGACAGCCATCCTGCAGCACTCCACCAATCAGACCTTTATGGTACAGAATCCAGATGAAAGCCTTTCCTCAGTAAAAGGCACATGACAGCCCATATGGAGTTTGCCAAAAGGCACCTAAGGACTCTCAGACCATGAGAAACTAAATTCTCTGGTCTGATGAAACCAAGCTTGAACTCTTCAGCCTGAATGTCCAGTGCCATGCCGGGAGGAGAGCAGGCACTGCTCATCATCTGGCCAATACCATCCCTAGAGTGAGGCCTCGTGGTGGCAGCATCATGCTGTGGGGCGACAGGAACTAGGACACTAGTCAGGATCAAGGGAAAGATTAATGCAGCAATGTACAGAGAGATCCTTGATGAAAACCTGCTCCAGAGAGTTCTGGATCTCAGACTGGGTTGACAGTTCACTATCCAACAAGACAACGACCCACACACAGCCAAGATAACAAAGAATTCGCTTCGGGACAAGTCTGTGAATGTCTTTGAGTGGCCCAGCCAGAGGCCAGACTTAAACCTGATTGAACATTTTGGAGAGATCTGGAAATGTCTGTTCACCAACACTTCTCGTCCAACCTGATAGACCTTGAGACTAACTGCCAAGAAAAATAGGAGAAACGGCCCCAAAATGGGCGTGGCAAGGTTGTAGCATCATACTCAAGAAGACTTGAGGCTGTGGCTGCTGTCAAAGGTGCTTCAACAAAGTATGAGTAAAGGGTGTGAATACTTAAGACCATTTGCAATGGAATCTTTCTATTTTATATACATTTTCTAAACATTCAAAAAACCATTTTTCTCTTTGTCATTAATGTGGTATTGTGTGTAGAATGCTTTCAATTTAAATGTATTTAGATTTTGTTTGTCACAAATCTTTCTTTAATCGTGTTCCCTTTTGTTGAACACGGGGAGTTTTAAGGGACACTAGCGCACTTCTTTTTTGCATATTTCCTAGATGCATCCAGGGTCATACTGGTTATATTTAACCATCCAAATGCATGTTAAGGTCATAATAAGCATGTTCTCTATATTAAATCATTTAGCAGATGCTTTCATCCAAAGTGACTTACAATTCAATTACATTCCCCCTGGAGCAACTTAGGGTTAAGTGCTCAAGGAAACACACTAGTAGTGGTTGTGTTCCTAGGTGGACTTATGGCCTGAACTTATGACCCTTTGGTCACCAAGTAGCAGGTTTTCCTACTAGGCCACCACCATCTCTACAGTCATTACTATAGTCATTAGATGCAAAATACTACCCGTCTAATAGGTTATTATAAAGGGTCTAACACATGTTTTGTCTTAAAGATCAACATGATGCGATGGTACTGTCCTAACACTAAATCTCATGCTAGATTTATGCACTGCGTTGCCAGATCGACTTCAGTACCAAACTGTTGTGCAGCATAGAAAAAGGCATCGTCAAGCGTCAGCTTGCGTTCTCCTGCGTGAGGAGCTGCGAAGACGGCGTCGGCTCCAGATTCTCCATATCGTTCAAGGGTCGCCATGACTACGAACTGGAGGCAACCTCTCTGGAGGACAAGCAACAGGTGAGGGCATTGGGGCACGTTGTTAGGGTTCAAGTGGACGGGGACTTGTCTAGAGTCAGTACGTGAGTACGTGACCTTTGAGGGTAGAAATGCGTGTGTTAAACACACATACATGTGTTATAATTACTGAAGCAATGAATTATAAAGGCACTTTAATTGTGGACTTTCAAACAACTATCATTTTGTAGATAAGCTCAGACAATCAGAATATCTAGTTTAATTTTTTTTTCATTTTAGAGTATCTTTTCAAAGGGAAATGTGTCATGATTTCATGAATCTGTTACAAAGGACTTCAATTCCAAAACATCCTAATTTCTGTGTGATTGATATCCATAGTCTAAAGCAAGAAGTGTTTTTAGTATTGATCATATAATACATTTTTATTTTTTTTTGCTTTTCTTTAGAACATTTATTCATAAAACCAAAACCTTTTAATCACTGCTCCAATTATAAATAACACCATTGAACATAATTTGTGATTAATCAAAATGACAGCAATAAGAACCCTTGTCTGATTGTTTTGTAGATGATGCATTTTGTGAATCAGATCATCTATAGTAACATTTACAACCAGCCAGAAGATAGCAATGTTGAGGCTACTCAGGAGCCTCTGGCACCGAAATGCTTTCGGAAGGGCACTTTGCTACTGCACAGAGGCGGCCTTGCATCATTCAAATGGTTGAGGTATGGATCTCTCAAAAGTAACTCCAAATCTATTATACAGATGAAGAGGCGATTCTGTCTCTAAGCCCAACACATAACTAGATTTTTACATTTATATGATTCACAAAGCACAATAATTAAAGATAAAACCACACGCACAATACATCTGATGATATATTATCTACAATGGGCTATGCACCATGATTTCCATAGCCTCAGTAAAGTCATGCACCCACAACATCTATCACCCGGCATGACCTATCTTCTCTGCGTTGCCCCAGATATGAGGCTCTGCTCCACCCAGGTCGGCTAACATTGGTTCCCCAGGGCTCAGGCGGTCCACCTGGGGCAGCTGACGAAGAAGAGCCCTCCACAGCTTTGGCACCAATCATCATCCATCTCTCCGACTGCAACTCCATCACAGAGAAGTCCAAGCTTGGTGACGCATTCACCGTACTCACTCACAAGAACGAGTATCAGTAAGTTGGGCTGGAAGTCATGTTGTCTTTTTGACTATACATTCACAAAGGGATAATACATTACGATAGTATATGGCCCATCAATATCATTCATCAAAATATCAAAATTAAGTGTTACTAATTTAGTTATGCATTTTCCTATCTGTCCTTCTGTTTAACAGTCGCTCACATGCATCTCAGTGGGGAAGTAAAGTTGATTTATCTGTCTCATGTGGTGGTATTGCAGGTTTCGGGTGCCTATGACAGACACCATGAAAAGCCCTAAGAGTCTCCAGAAAGAGCGTGATACCTGGGTTCAGGCCATCAACAAACTGTGTATGGATTGGACATGCAGAGATCAGGCTGAGCAGGGTCATTGCGACCCTGACGCTACGCAAAGCTTGGTCGAAACCAATGAGAATGAGTTTGATTTCAAAGTCAAAGAAGAAGTGCTGGAGCTCATCCCCAGGGTGGGGAACCAAGTGCTGAGTGTTAACCAAAGTCAGAGCCCATCTTCTGGGTCCAAACCCATCCCAAAACCCAGAGCGCTTGTGAAACCATCTGATGGTGCTCCAGAATCTCCAAACGCCGTGTCTACCTTCCCTGTCTGTTCGCACAGCTCGACTGTAGGACCCCCAGGCCAATCTACAACCTCGTCCCCCACTACAAACTCTTTGGGCCTTTATGCCGTCCCTTTCTTATCCTCCTATCCTGTTCCTTCATCTCCTACATCCTTCCCCGTTCCCTCATCTCCAACATCCTTTCCTGTTCCATCATCTCCTGCATCAAAATTCAAGTTTCCGTCACCCCCGTCTATGCCGGTGTTGCCTTCTTTTTCCCAAGCTCCGTCCTCCCCCAAAACCGAGGCTGTGGCAGAACCCTCTGCTTCTCCTCCACTGCCATGTTCTGTCTCACTCCGCTCTTTGGCACCACATGCTCCTAGCATACCACTGCCTCCGCCGTTACCCTCAAAGGTCAAAGTTCAACCATGTTCATTGAAGACTAAAGCCTTTCATTGGGACTTGGTCCCTGCAGACAAGGTAATTCTGAAAACAATATGCTGTTATGTATGTGTTATTTTCAGACTCCTGGTTGATTAACATATGCTTTTAATTGACATCGAGCAGTTACATTGCACCTCAATCTAATCTCTTTTTTGGTGCACTTCTGATTTCACCAACCTGCCCTGACCTTTCTCATTCTACTTGTTATCTTAGTTTGTTTTTCTTTCCTACACTTCAATCAAAGATTGTGAAATCAGACTGTTTCTTTGCAGATTGAGAACTCTTTTTGGAAGACAGGGAGTAACAGGAAGATTGAAATGGATACGTCCCGCTTGAATGACCAATTTGCTGTTCAAGATTTGGGAACAGTTGGTGTGACAGATTCCAATCATAATCTCAACATAATGTTAAACCGGAAGATTGCACACAACTTTAGTAAGTACCTGAGCCACTGCATCGTTGTATATTGAATTAAATGTATACATTACCTAAATGCTGTTGCGATACCAATTCGGCACGCATATTTTAATTTGAAGTTTAGCAATTTCTAAGCAGGGTTTGAAATGCATTTTTCATGTTGACTGAAATAGTACAATGCTCTAAAGTGCCATGACATGAATCAGTGAAACAACAAAATAGTGAACAAAAACAATTGGACAGGTGAAATACATTAAATCTCCGCTAGAGGGCAGCACTTCATTTTGCAACAGAAAAGCCAGCTGCAGGATTTACAACTCTGGCTCAGACTGTCTGTGGTGAATTTTGAAAGCTTTTACAGTTTTATTTAAACAACTGTCCTATATCAAAGCCTTTGGAGATGGGGCGGAGATTAGATAAATTATATATATAAAAAATTACTTTGTGAAGCTCACTTCAACTAAATATTTGTGAACATCAATTATTGCAATCCAATGGGATGAATATATTGATCTATGATGGATCTAATCCCGAAATTAGTGTCACCAAAGAATGCAATGAAGCTACCACAGATGCAACGCAACTGAAAGGATAGATGTTCCTTTGGAAATGCTGGGCATCTACAGGCGGCAAGTTGCCACTGGCTATTTACATTCATCCTCACTGCAAAGCCTTGACAACAGGGAGCCGTCTCTGTGATGTCTACCTGATTCTTTTTCATACATATATTTTTCAATTTACTTAATGTTTGAGACTGCCATAGTTTTTGTTCAAGTCCGAAGCTGAGGCAGGGGTGGCCTGGGGGCTCTGCAGAGAGGTGTTCACAGTAACAAAAAAAAGGGGGGAAGGGACTTCTCTCTCTGATGTGGCAAAGGGATCGCTAAGCAAAGCCAGCACGATGACTTAAGATCGGCGGCACAATTAGGCTCATGCCCATAAAATATGGATGGAAGTGCTGTGCGACAGTGGCATAGTGTGTCTGTGTGTCTGCAATCGGATACACCATTAGTTTACTCACATTCTATCCGAACTGGAAAGTTTGTTTCTGTCAAGAGTCTTAGCTTGACGAAAAGTGCCCGAGGGCAACCCTAGGCAATGCATTTCTATGCCGCAAGCATTGGGGGAGGAGGGTTAGCGACATGAAGAGCACTCACACACGCACGCATACAATCATAATGCTAGTTTGTATGCTTATTATAAAAAGCTCCCTCGCCTGTTTATCCTTACCATTACTCGCTAGCTGTTTATTCTTTGGATCCCACTGTTGAAGTAGTTACTATGCACTGCAGCACATCAAAATGTGTTATTTGTTCCTTTCTATTCCCTTGTAATAATAATAATAATAATAATAATACATTATATTTATAAAGCGCTTTTCAAAACACTCAAAGACGCTGATAACCCAATATGTATTTAAACTTCTCCTAAATCATGTATAATCAGTCTGCAATCAATAATTCACACTGAATCTCTTTGCTGTTGAAAGGGGTTAAGAGGAACGATGACACTCCTATCCAGGGTGACTGGAGAAATACACCTTAAAGACACATGTCGCCAACAGATGGATGCCAACACGGATATGAGATTAAAGACCCTTTTCCTTCCGCCGATGAATAGCCAGTCTCTGTGGACTCTAGCTGTACTAGTAGCTTTCCCTTAACTCGTGTTACATACTGTGGCGCACTTGGTGGAATTTACTGCACTGTAACGGTCGTGATCTGGGTAGACATTCCGAGGGGGTGGAGGGCCTTGGTGTTGACTAAATTAGAAAGGTGGTTGGAGCTTGTGTTTGCCTTCCAAAACAAAGTGTGAAAGATAATAGGACAGAGTGCAGGTATTCAAAGTGAGTGCTGTCTGCTAAAGATCCACATCTAATTAATTTTCCCACCCCCTTTCTCTCTCTCTCTCTCTCTGACTAGCTCTTTCAGTTTGTAGTTGAAAGACCAGAGGATGGCATTCCAAATTTGTTGTGTTGCCCTCCTGAATAACGAGCAGAGAACTGCATAACATAATGTGTATGGTGTCAAAGTATGTAAGTTAGTGCAACATTTTTGCATGCTGTGCAACACAAAGCAATATCAACCAATGATGTCTCTTTGCACTTCTGGTCCAAGACAATAACTCGACACACTGCCCTTTTACTGCACATTTAAACCTTTGTTTAATGAAGACGGTTGGTCACCCTGAGAGCCCCTCTCTGAGCATGCTTTTTCAGATGAGTTTAACGCTCACCCAATTTCCCCTTAACAATGACATACAGAAATTACTGTTTGGTCATTAAAACCCCCAAATTTTCTTAAATGGAGCCAATTGCAATACACTCCCACTCTCCTTTCCCAGTCTCTAATTGATCCGGATTAAGTCAGTCAGTTCGTTAAAGATCCAATCAGCAGAGGACTGTAATGCACTAGCAACGTAGAAAGAAAACATTTCAGCAGAATACTGGTGTTACATTAAACTTGTATTTTAAGAGGTCACCAGCACTCAGTACGATATGTTTTGTCTTACTAATCTCAAGGTTGTGATCTGAAGTTTAATGCTTTGTATTTTGGAGTTTAAATATGTGACATTAAAGTGACTGCTAGCCTGCTGGGAGAGAACTATGCCTTAATGCTTTTGTACAAGGCTCATAGATAGGGAGGGCAGCTGAAGTGCTATAACTCTAAACCATTAAGCATTACGGATTTTAAAATTCTTCCAAATTATGTTGCATGATTTTGGTGTTCTTTACAGGGGATCATTTTTTCATAATTTAATTTTTATCACGTTTCTGTAGGAATGTTTCTTGCAGTTAGTGGAATGCCAGAAAACAAAATGCATTTGTGTTTCATTGCTAACCTTGTACGGCTGGACTATTTTGGACTATTCCTTTTGGATGAATCCCCTTGGATAGTGTCATTGTATGGAATAGGAGAGACAGTGAGGGACCTTATCAGATTTACTTTTTGAATATAGGTTTGTGGTGGTCTCTCCACAGCTCGCTTCTGATGTGAACACCGGAAGAATCCAGGCAGCAAGATTATCCATTCAAAACACATCCTTGAACTTCATGTCGTTCAATTAATGCATGAAACCCTCACTGTCACGAGAAATTCTTCCCATTCCTTTTTTTTTCTCCGTGTCTTCTCAGAGCCGCCCGCTAATAAATTGCATTTTTCCAACAGTTTACAGCATGCTCTTAGAGCTTTTAGGTAAAACCAATTAGGAGAAACCTCATCAGTTCTGATTCTGATAGATTACAAATTAGACTGCATCCCTAAGGCACCAGAGGGAAGGTAATTAAGCAAAACAGCTTTTGTCTTCAAAAATGTTTTTTTAGGGGGTAAATTATTTCATCTCTGGCAAAAAAAAGTCTCTGTCAAGAGGAGAGCTTTTAGGGACTGCTGAACGTGTTGACCCCCCCCCCCCCCTCCATTTCCCCATTGCCTCTCCAGATATTTTCCTCAAAAGTTTCCACTTGCGGCCAGAAGAACTGAAGGACAAATTGTTCATTGTAAATGAAGATGATGGAGGCCTTTCTGACGAGCATATCACCTCACTAAGGAGGTACGGCATTATATCTGAAAAATAACAACATTCATAATGCACTGCAATATCTTTTCATTTGTGTTCCTCCTCTTACATTTTCACAACAGTTGGACAATAGAGAATAGTAGTCTGTTTTGCTGTACCAAAATGGTGCGTCCTCAATTTTGTTTTGTCTCAGATTTTCCATAGCTTTCAGTAATCTTTGGGATGGAGAACCAGAGCCACACCTTTTCAGTTCATTCTGCTAATAGGGGTAAAATGAGGCTCATGCACATACTCAGGTGGATATGCTTTGTGCCAAAATTGCCATGAGTGGTAGTGCTGAATGGCGGAGACACAAAACTAACAGTTCAGTGGAGCGTTAGTCATGTAACACTAGCGAGGGCAGTTAAGTGGAAGGTACAGACAGAGCACCACGGAGACGGCGGGAGAAACGTACGGCGAGTCACCGGCAGTTTATCCGCGCGGCATGCGGCCTAAAGAGCATGTGCCAGAACCTTTTACAGGAGCAGCTCACTAATCAAACTTTGATGCCGAGGTATTTGAGGAGATGGACTCTATAGAGTTTGCCCTCTGGGGTTCTACTCTGAAAGCGAGAAAAATGTCTCTCTTCAGTTTACTGAGGACTGAGTACCTCTGAAGGCTGACCTGTCGAAGGAGTACTGATCTAATGTACAGCCCCAGGGGGGATTATATTTATTCAACAGAAACGTAATATTTATTTAAATGTGGCATTGCGTAGGCCTAAAGAATACAATCTTAATAGCAACCATTCCCAAAAGGGCTGCTGCAATATTTAAAGACTGGTTGGATATTGCTAGCTAAATAGCTATTCCAGCAGCACATCCCTGGGCTCATAAAAAAGTGAATGTCCTTGGGTTTGGTGGGGAAGTCGGCGTGCACTCAAATGACAGTAAGTGAAGTCCATTTTCAAAGTACCCGGGGTTCAAACGCGGTGTGAGCTTAGCGAACGGACCCGGGCATCAACGTCCACCGTGGCTTCATAGAACCTGACGAGGGGGCTCCGTCAGAGCAGCGTGTCTTTTCTATGGGCCACTGGAAAAATCAAAGCAGCGAAATACCTGGCCACTCAAGAGGGCATGATAGAGGCTGCGCGACCGGATGAAGGGGAAGTGAGTGAATGTGGGGAGGGGGTGAATGTGCAGGACAGTGCGTGTCGAGGAGAAAAGTGGTGTCTCAAGCGGTTCACTTTGCACTTTCAACCCCTGAGAGCCTCAGCGGAAGGTTACCGCAGGTTCTGACTGTGTGAAACGTGTGTCATGGCCACTTTACACCACACCCCTTTAATGACCAGGGGCCTTACTCTGCCATAGCCAACATTGGTTCTGTTCTTACCTGCTCGCTCCGGGGGGGCTAAGAATCCAGGCCAGCAATGCCCAGTTCAGTGGATTTTTTGCCCAGAGATTTAAGCATTCCAAGGAAATCAACCCAATCACATAAAGAGTACCACTGTTCCTATGGTAAGTTTGAATGGGACGGTTCAATTGCTTTTGAAAAAGACTACCAGAAAGGACTGACCTTATAGGATTTTATGTTATTTTAACCGTTGTGCTGGAAAGATCACATAAGCATGATTTCATATTATTGAACTAAATCCCAATTTCCCCTTTTCACCACAGGTATGTCCCAACCTTAGGTGACGTGGAGATGTATAAATCCTTCGATGGACCTGTGTCTGAGCTTCACATTGTGGACCAGTACATGTTGGAGGTACGACATATTCCTATTAAAACGTCAATGGCACCTTGAAATTCAGCTCGCTGTCACTTTAACACATCATATAATGATATATAAAAAGAAAACGTCAGAATTTCCCCTTTTGTTGACAATCTGCACTTGGAATCCATTTGCTTTCTGCAAGGTTGAGCACGTCCTACTCCCTGGAGGGCTTTGGTGATTGCATAGTGATTTCAGCTGCCTCTGCTGGCTTACACCTTGTGGCTTCTTGCATCGGGAAGCGCCTGACAAGTTGTAGACCTAATATGAATGCTGGCAGGGCCATTAGATGCAGAGCAGGATTAGCCAGTCAGTGCTTAATCTCTGACACAATGGGTTTCCCTGAGTAGAGGAACTATTGTTAATTAGACAATATTATATATATTTATTTTTTTCTAGTTTTTTGTTGAATAAAATAATGCACAACATGACCTACCTAATTAAATAAAGAGGATTATTAATATAGTCTTGAGTACTGATACTAAAAGAGTATTTGTAATTGGAGCAAGTTAACCAAGCCTACTGCAATTTGGGGTTGCATTTTCAAATTGGTGAAATAACACAAAGGGGAAGATATGGCATACGAAATCTTTAAAACTTGTTGCTTGGGTACACATGTGTACATAGCTGCCTATATGTTCATGTACTCAAACAACTTCTTCAGCAAAATTAGATGACTCCCAGATTTTTTTTATTTGTAACATCTAACTCTTGTGATAAAACACACAAGGCCACAAAAGAGAGGTCTACAGAGGATGACACTTTACGATGTCCTTGAAATACTTGATTGCACGCCAGTCGCGGTTGCTAACCCTAACCTTAATATCTTTCCTTGAGCATCCATCAGACTAGAGGGCCCCTTTCGGCTTTCGGGAGATGCACCTGAGCGAGAGCCGTCTGACAACTCACGGTGATTTATTAGAGGTTAGCCCCAACCCAAGAGTTCGACTAGGCAGCTCAGCCAATCATTTCAAAGGGTTGAGCCTTCGATTTCTTTGCTAAATCAGCCCAGGCGACCGACAGACAGACAGACAGACAGACAGACAGACAGACAGACAGACAGACAGACAGACAGACAGACAGACAGGCAAGCAGGGAGGCAGGCAGTGAGGCAGGCAGACAGGCACGCAGGCAAGCAGGCAGACAGGCAGTCAGGCAGGCCCACAACACTCAAGTATGGAGCCAGAGGCAATCCAGAGGCTCTCCATCCCAACAGGAGAGATCGTAGGAAGTGGAAGCAGCCAGCAGCTGCCAAAATGACTTTCTCTCCCTCAAGTGTCTCTCGCAGCAGAGCAACGTGAACGAACACTTTGAAATAGGCATGTGGGACGTTGGGATAGTCTAGTGCAGTCTTAGGTGGGGGAGTGGAGCAGGGGATGTCACTGTGTGTGCACCAGGGGGGCAGAGGGTATTGTTTCAGGTCATTGCTCTAATATTCATGTTTTATTTTTTTTATCTTCATCAGATGTGCCAAATTCCCTTCCTGAGTGCACGACTTGACCTGCTGTTGACCCTGAGAGATCTCCCTACTAGCATCAGTGACTTGCTGCCTGTGAGTTACCGCAGGGTCCTTGTTAGTACAATCCACGGTTCAACGCAAATGTCAAGTTGAATTCTAAAAGGGAAAAAGTTTTATTCCATTTCTTTAGTGGTAAAGGTGAAAAAACAAGCATCTGTTAAAAAGGAAATTTAAAAATGTAAATGTGTTCTTTCAAGGGGAATGCTACATTTCAGATACATCATCTTTTTTTTACATAAATGAAAAGAACGAAGTCTAAAGAACAAGACATTAATACAAAACCTCTTTCCCTTATTCATTCTTACTCCGAGTCTTTCTATTTGAATAATTATGTTCATTTTGTTTCTTGATGGCTAGAAGTCACCGGAGTGTGAATTGTCCGAAAAGCACTCTACAATGCCTATCTTCACTCTGAGCACATCAAATAGCTAACTCCATAATACATGCATCTTTAAAATATGTCATCTTTACCTATAATACAAATTCAAATATTGTAAGTGCATTTGGTACACACACATCAAATGAACATATTTTGTTAAGGGTAAAAAGTTTTTATAGTGCCTTATTCTGCCATTCTTGGTTGTTCCTTTATTAACCAGACTTTTGCCATTGAATGTCTCGCATGTTGTAAATTATTTTGTCAATCAAGACTTTTTGAAGTGCCTTTGAATAATGCAGGCCAGCATTGTCCATGTGGGCTGCTTATTATTAGCTAATTTGTACATTGGCGTCTTTCTGGGTTTGTGGCACATATTAAAGCCCCTTAGATAATGATGCCAGACAGACAGGAATTGTCCATTGTCCAATTGTCTTCAACTTAAATTGTCCATAGCTAATCCATCCATCCATTAATGATTATTGAAATTAGAATTGAAAGATTTATAATTTTTTTATAAGACCAATGGACAAAAAAGGTTTAAACCGAGTGTACATCATGGCAAGACAGTTTAAAAAGAATAGCTTGCCTGAATGTCTATGAGCAATAACACATTTGTCAACAAAAAAACCTTCAATGGATGATAGCATTAAAAGACATGGTGTATAGAAAAGAGCTATGTTAAATGCTGTCATTATTGTTAGTACCTAATATACATACTCTTTACCATTAGAATGTCTAATTTATTTAGGAACATTGTTTAAACCCCTTGTCTTATACTTTTGTGCCATTAGTAGCTGCCATGGTGATCTTTCTGAATAGTGAATAAAACAGATTTAATTTTGATCCAGGTATTCTTTATCTAAAGTACCGTCACACACTTTCATGCTGTTTTGTCAGACGAATGTTATATTTAAGTCACCCTCTCCTTCTCCAGCCTCAAGTGCTCCCTCTTTAGGTCCATTCTCATTGACATTTCAGAGAAAGGGGAAACGGGCCTGGCTGTAAATAAAAAAACAAAACAACAACAACAAAAAAAAGCCGTTTGGGTAAAGATGCTCGGGGTCACAAAAGGTAAAATTCTTGTTAATCTCCAATCCGTCAACATTGATGCTCCTATCTCACCATACAAGCTGTTCTGTTCCACCAGACAAGGAGGGAGCTGCAGGCTTCTTCTCCTCCCCAGGAACACTAGGATTCTCAGACACAGCAGAGCTTTTTAAACCTTGGACATTAAGGAGGATTTACTCGCCATCTGACAGGCAGGTCGCTAGGGCGGAAAATAGAGAAGTCACCGCCCAGGGAACGATACCCTCGCATGCCCAAGGTGCGCTTCGCTGCCACCAAACGATGCTGCCAGAATAGGAATTTTCACTCAGCATTGTGGGCTTGGCTCCTCTGTTTGTTATTTGTGTTTTTTGTGTGGTTGTGCCTTAAGCCGATGCTTAAGAAACGAAATAAGAATCGACTAATGCAAAAAGCTGTAGAACGGACCACAAAAAGACCACGAAGGCGTTTGTTGATCTTGTGAACCATGGACACCATGCTTTTCCTGAGAGTGCATATGGTGCCCCCGTCCTTATCTGCATACCAAACCTAAAACTTGTTTCCTGTACTGTTTGTTTGGAGATGATCCCAATGCTTGGTTCTGGGAGGTTATACCTAAAACATGAACATATGGTTTGGGCATGGCATCTTACTGTAGCTATGAGCACCTGTTTAAAAGTCAAGTACTCTTTTTTTGGACCGACCTGGTTGCTTTGGCCTTAGAATGAAGCCTGGCTCAGATAAAAATCTTTTGGTTAACCTGCAGGGCTGTAAACAAACAAACTAACATATCAATACCAATACCTATTTTTAATTTACTGTGTAAATATATATTGTATATATGTGGATACCCGAGTGTAAATACCGTGCTAATTTAACCTTTATGGCACTATTTTGTTCTTTAAGATGTTTGTATGCGACTTGTTTTTTCTGTAAATAAAGGTAGACTAATTGGGAATTTTTTGTCTATTCAGTCTACAAATCGTACAAGTTTGCCTTTAACATTTGTGAGAGAAGACACACCTTGTGTTCCACTCACCACCATGCTATTTCAAGTCAAGTTAAAAAAGACAAAATGTAGTTTGTCCATAAGCTAAGGCTTTCTGTGCTTGGATATAAAAATCATGTCACTTCTACCACATCATTGCAGGGTTAGCATGTTGAAAGTAAATTGTGTGTGTGTGTGTGTGTGTGTGTATGTGTGTGTGTGTGTGTGTGTGTGTGTATTTGTGTGTGTGAGAGAAAGAGATAAAGACATGAGGACATAAATAGAAATTGGGCAAAAGAAATGAAGAATAAGAAAGAAAGATAGGTGTGTGTTGAGATGAGAGAGTCATGACTTGTCCCTCTGCCTCTGTGTCTTTCAGCTGATTAACCAGAAGATCAGAATGTGCATGCAGCTTTGTGGCTCTGGGTCATTTGTTTCCGTGCTGGAGTACCTCCTCGCCATCGGCAATTACCTCAACGAGAACGCCGGGAAGGAAAAGGCCAAGGGATTCCGCCTTTCCTCCTTAACTAAAGTAGGCGCCATCGCTATGTTCTGACCTTTTATGGGGCATGTAGCGCCCAAGCTAATAGGACTTCTCATTGGTATACACAACAGGGTTTCTGTAGTTCCTCACAGGTTCAATCTCTCCATCGTCCGTCTTGTCATAAACTTTTTTTTTTTTTGCCTTATTGTTCTGTGGTTAGCCGAACCGCTCGTGTTGTTCTCAGAGTTCCAGCTCTGACACCTAGGTGATGGTCTACCCGCCCTGGTTTTGCTTGTGAAATGGAACTTCTCATCGAAGTCTTCGCCAATTATTGTCTGGTCGTTTTTGTAAAGCAATACAGTACACTGCAGCACTCATATATATTTTTCATTATTTATCTCACTAGAACTTTTTCCATTGAGTCTCAAAGATTATTATATTTTCATGGGAGCTCACAACTAGTGAAAAAGTAATGTGCACAGTCAACGTTTTTGTAGTAGTCGGAGGAGACGATGAACTACCAGTCTTGGACTTTGTCCTCATTGATTGCACACTAGTTTGTGTCTTGGGTCCACTGCTTAGTAAAATGGACGCTGTTCCAGCTCATCAGCCTCAATATTCCCACTGAGGTGTTTTAAGTACTAACGGAGAGGTTTCATGTTGTCGCTGTGCAAAAAAAGAACCACAGGAATCAATGGCTGAATGTTGATGTAGTTTAAGAAAAACCTATCCAGGGTCAATCTGCAACGTGTGTATGTTTTGTTTTTGTGTTTTTCTTTACCTCAGTCGATAGTGAGTGAGCATCTTATAGGCGGGTCCTTGGAGCCAGGCCTGGCCCTGAAATGGGTAAACAACATAGCCTAGGAAAGCCTGTATACTTTCATTGCAGGATTAGAGAGGTCCCCCTTGCATTTCAATTAAAAGGCATCAGCAAGAGTACAGCAGGCCTTGCATTTTAGAGACATCATTAACATTTCATATAAATAGCTTTGTTTGGAATGCATATATGTAGTTTCCACGTTAATGTTGTGGGAACATCCGGAAGATTCTAGGGAACAACTCACTTCATTTCAGTATACCCTAAAGAGGCAGGGTTTTTGTTTATAACGGACATCAAGGAGATTTTTATTACATGCCATTTTATTACATTATAATTCTCGCCCCACCAAAACTCATATAGGTACACAAACACAAAGACTTAACAAAAAACACACAAATACAATTTACAGTAGATCCGAGACTCGCTCCAAACCTGACTACTTTTAAATCTAGATTAAAAACAGTTTTCTCCCTACTGCATATTAGTGGGAATAGTTCATCCCAGGGAGTTTTGTCATTCTTAACAATTTTATTTTATTATTTTATCTCCTATTATCTTATTTCCTGTTCATTTTAATGGTATTTTGTTCTCTTCGTTGTATGTTTTTCGGCTTGCCTTGAGCAAGGCACATTGAATTATCTCTGTTTATGAAATGAACAAATAATATGTATTTAATTTGATACACAAAAAGATCAACAAATCAAATAACAAAGTTACAACCTTGTGATTTGTTGCAATCCACAGTGAGCATATGCCTCAAGGTAAACCTACAGTAAATATCTCTCTGAATAGGTAAACAACAGTGATGTGGTCCTATATTGTGGTCTCCAAGCGACTCACACCGTTTTTTTTTAAAAGAATGTGTGCATCAAATTTGTTGTTTTATGGTTGAGGCCCCCTGGTTTGGCAAGCATTGTGAAACTTTTTGGTTTAGGCTTTTTTTTAGGAATACACAGGTTATGTGGGGCCTTGGTCTTTGTTTTTTGTGACTCCTTTCTGTTTTCCTCGACAAGCTCTCTCAGCTCCGTGGGAAGGACAGGAAGTACAACTTTATGCATGCCCTTGTGGAGCAGATCATGTTGCAGGAGCCCGGCCTGGCCATGTTTTTCCAAGAGCTGGCGGAATTCGAAACCGTCCCAGGGGGTATTAGCTAATAAAGATTTGATCAAAGCCCCCCCAGAAATCGGCTCTTTTTTGCAATTGGTGACCAAATAGATTAAATACTTGACTCTTATGTGTGTGTGTGTGTGTGTGTGTGTGTGTGTGTGTGTGTGTGTGTGTGTGTGTGTGTGTGTGTGTGTGTGTGTGTGTGTGTGTGTGTGTGTGTG
>JAVQJS010116858.1:0-11196 GCA_036024795.1 Galaxias rostratus | reverse complement strand
AGGAGAATTACATGACTTTTAAATACACACCCCCCCCCCCCCCCCCCACTGAAGTGGAAACAGCTAGAAAAAATAAAAAAGACCAGTCCAAAAAGAACACCTTGCAATTTAAAAAACGCTGTCCGGGAAACTCTGCAATATCCCAAAACACAACCTGATGTTTCAACACACACACACACACTCCAAAGCTCAACCCCCTCTTTCGCACTGTCTGTCACCCCTTCCTCCCACAGTGATAGTTTATGATGTCCCGTCTGAAAGCATAGCCTATAGCTACACATTTATTGCTGGGAGATGATGAAAAAGTCCTGCACAATCCCAGAAACCCACATTCCTATAGGGATGAAGGTCATCCTGTGTGTGTGTGTGTGTGTGTCAGTGTGACGGAAAAACCTTCACCCATGCCAAATTAATTCCCGCCAGGTATTACAGCCGTCTGCTTGGTCAGAGCTGGACACACCCACGCGTGTGAATGAGATCTGTGGAAGCGTTTGCCAGTGTTTGTAATGCGAGACAGGCTAGTGGTACTTGTCAACACCTCTGCTTGACCCACGGGCGACCTTCTCCTTCTTAAACAGCATTCTCCTTCCCTTGCTCTCTCAGAGGAGCCCCTCGGCTTAGACACCACGCAATGTCCTACGATCAACTTTATTAAGTACTACAGGGGCTCTCCTTTTGAAGTCTTTCAAGTCTACAGAAAGCACCACGCTGACTGACTGGGTTCCTAATGTCTATGTGGAAGTGCGTGTGGAAATCGCAATGTAAACAGTAAAACCAAACTAAGACCAACGGAATATGAAAAAGGTATTCTTGTTCTTTCCAAACACAACAATGTCTTTTGACAACAAAAGCCGTAGCTTCAGAGAAGAATGAGGGTTGGTTGACAAAAACAAATCTATCCGACTTAGAGCGCGGCAACCCCAGGTCTGGATCCACTGTCCAGTTGAGAGATAAAAACTGTCAGAAATACAGCGAACATCCACATTGGCATTTTCCCAGGGGCACGTTTGGTAACCTTCTTCAACAAAAATTGTATTCAGCCCATCTATAAACACCTAGCTAGCTATCTGGGAGTTCATCCACTACTCATAATATTTATACAAATAAAATTTAGGAGTATTGGATTAACATGGGGGGATCGTAACAACAACAAAAAAAAAGAAACAGAGTATGAACAAAAAACAACGAATCAGACATCATCCCTGCATTTTCCTACCAGTATGGGTTTGACATCCATGAGTGTGGAAAGGGGAAAAGGCATATCCCTATTAGACTAAACTAACTCTCTCAATCCCTCCCTCCTCACTCCAGTGACGTCACACAAGAGGCCATTCAACTCGTGCCACACACACACAAACATTTTAAACACAGCCCTTTATGTTTCAAACAAAGACATTAAGATGCAATCTGCTGTCAAAATCCTGTATAATACCCTTTACTTAAAAAGTCACCATAACTAATGACAACTTAACTCTATCAAGCTCAATCGAATAAAAACACCCCTAACTCAGCCATCATTTCAGTATGAACTCTAACATGCACACCCTAAACAATGGGGTGTGTAGGCACCCACTGAGGCCCAACTTCTTATTATCACTTAAAAAATGTGTTGCACGTGGGAAAAAAATGACTTTGTATATACCTTTAAAGAAGAGACACCCTAACACCCTTTGATAGGATATAGTGAAAAGTTGTGCAAACCCCTGCTAGAAAGTCCACAAAAGGGTCATATGACGTACCCCTAACCCTATTCCCAGAGACAACTGTCAAGCAAAACTACATTTCCCTTCCATTGCACTTCTACAAATTAATTCTCTCATTCCCAGTAATCCCTATCATACACCCTTTTTTCATTTTATTGACTAGCAATCAGTCGACTAGCGAACAACTAAAACTTCAAACAGATAAATGGCAATCAGAAAACAAATTCACTCAAAAGACATGTAGGCGTATTATTTGTTAAATGTGATAAGGCGCCCCTAAAGCAAACCTTGATTAAAAGAAAATGTAGATAAGTCAAGGAGCACTGTTAAAACAAAGCGTAGTAGTGAATGTTTGTAATTTCTGCAAAAGCGTGTCTATTTAAAAAAAAAAGGTGGATTTGATTCAGAATAAATTAATCGCGCGGTAAGGAAAACAATCTGACGAGGTAGGGTCCAGTCTATTTACTCTTTATTCGGGTGGGGTGGGGGGGGGGCGTCCTTAGTAGTACTTCTTGCGTTTGAGGCAAACGAGGTCACATAGGTGGGCGGCCAAAGGGGGTAAATTGTCGCTTTCAAATCGGACCACGTGTTATTTAAAAAACGAGACCATGGAGAGGCACAGCACCGCGAGCGATTGATTTTGAAAACCCTGTGTGGTACATGTTCTCCGAAGAATTAAAACGTGAAATATTTTTGTGTAAAAAACCTTGAGAGAATTATTGCACCGTTATAATGGCAGTGCAGTTGAACACGGTTCTGGGTTGATAAGTTATTAATGTGAAATTGAGAAAGAATGTCAGCATGGGTGAATTGGACAGACAAAATCATTTTGGCAGCACGTAAAAGTGATTAATTGAAGCTACATGTACAGTACTGACTCAGTAAACGATTAAATTCAGCACTTTCACAAAAACAACCATGCGCACGAAACGTTTAATTGTCAGCATAATTTGCCAAGTCACCACTTACAACGTCATCGGCACGAGAGCTAATTGACAGTCAGTTGCTGAAAACCACAACAAGGAAATAAAATCGAATGTATCATAATTAAATTTCCCGGTTTATGAAAGCTTCGGAATGGATAGAGAAGGCAATGCAGCCGCTAGCGAAATGAAACCAGCTAATTAGCTGGACACTAGCTAGCAGCGGTGAGCTTCCAAGGAGGTGCAAATAAAGCATTTTTTTATTGTTGTACCAAAAGCACTGTATTTTTCGTCAACGAAACTCGCGTTAAATAAGAAAGATGACTTAAGCGTCTCACCTCTTTTTTCTCTATACCCAGTAGTATAGAAGTACGGCTGTGCGGCGCGCGTGAGTCCGACTGTCCTTGTACTTGACAATGGAAACGCGTGTTCAGGGTACCACATCGACCAACTTGACTCCTGGCAGTGCGAGCAGGAGCGCATGCGCGAAAGTTCACTCCCACTTCTACAAACCACAGTGAAGGAATTCGACTTCGTTTCGTACTGTGTGTGTGGGAGGCCCGAGATATGAGATCAGAAAGAGAACCATAGGTATTAGAATATCAGTGTCTTAAATAAAACACATTTGATGGAGTTACATAGTTATTATTATGGATTAAAGTCCGTCATGAAAGCACATAACTTTGCATGTCTAAGCCACATACTTGGAATTTGGCTTGCACTTCTAACTGCCTACTCAATTATTTGATTACATTACATACTACAAGTATGCAGTCACCTTAATAATTGAGTAGCTACCATTTTAATACCGTAGACCTTCAGAAAGACTAATCAGCGATTTTAAAGTATGCTCCATTAATAGGCAAACTGTAGTTGGTCCCATTCAGGTAAATGCCGTTTGTTAAACAAAAATAATTGACTAATACATGGCTGAGCTTACTTACTTTTTAAACTTTAAGTTGATGATTTCAAACAATTTACATTGTGAGGTGTTTGGCGCATCATAGGAGAAATCATGTTGTTTATTTCTTAATATCATCAATCTGATTAAAAAACACACCTCTGGATCAGAAACGCTTGTAAGATGTAACTAATGAGATGTAAAAACAAGTCATTTTAACCACCTAAACCTCTAATCTAAACCTCTCAACTACAGAGAAAAGCTCACCCTTTAGGTCCGGCATGGCAAGCTAGCCAAGTCTTTCGATCGACTTAACTTTAACACAGAGTTCTATTGTGTACACACTGCAGCCATTTGTAACCACTCATGTTGGCCATGTTGTACCAACTGTGAGCGTGTGAGGAAATGTTTTGACATGGTGGTGTAGCAGTTCCCAAATTGGAATATTAACTTAGTTTTGGACAAGCGGTAAACAAAGACGGAGAGAATGAGGGGATAGGGGTTGGTGCATAGTTGTCAGTGGAGCAAGAATAAGAACAAGAAAAACATCAGAAGACAGAGTGACTGTGTGTTTACCGCCTTGGAGATACTTGTACAAAGCCATAATGTAATCCCCCCTTTTTAGGGTATAAGGTTGAATTGTTAGAATCTTCCATAGATTTTCCATACTCAAGTAGTAAACAGGAGATGTTGGCCCTTAAATTTCTATGTCTGCTTCTCACTGCTTACTATAAAGAAAGGGGGATCAGGGACCCTGCAGTCTCTATGGAGGTGGTGGTGCATCGCTGCAGCGTACCGAGCTCACTTCATCCGTACCGATGCCGCCGAGAGGTCGTTGCACTTTCCGCTGACTCGCCGGGAAGAGGGTACTGGGGTAGGACAGGGGGGAGAAATATCCCTTTCATGCAATGCGATATGAGTGCCAGGGAGCCAGGGCGAGGGACAAAGGGAAGGCGGAGAGAGAAGGGAGAAAGAGAGGAAAGAAGGAGAGGGATGTTTGTGTGAAACGGAAAAAAACGCTGTGGGGAAAATAGGGGAGGGCACAGAAGAGGTGGAATACTGCAAGGAAAATATAATAAAACAAAAACACTTATGCTGTTTTCTGATGTGGTCAGGTTCCTGTGTCACACAAGGGGCACAGTAATATAATCAGCCTGCGAAAATGACAAGCAATAGAAGTAATTACAATGTTTGACCTGATATAGGACTTTTTCCCTTATCCTGCACATGGCACTATGCACACCCATTAAGGTCAAGGTATAGACCAAAGGTTTATTTTGTGGCCCACATTACATTACACCCCTTTGATGTTTTTAACCAGACTCATAAGACCATATGTCAAAGAAAGCTGATTCAACGTTATTGAACTGATACATAATTCAAAGTACAGGCTTTTTCGTTTTTGAGACCTTAAAACATGTTGATAATAATAATTGAGTGTGAATGGGTGCATGCTTGTCGGTCTGTGAATGTGTGTGTGTGAGTGCATATGTATGCAGGGAGTTCAGAGTCTAACAGTTGGAACACATGTTTGTGTAAGTGTGTGTCTGTGTGTGTGTGTGTGTGTGTGTGTAACCAACGCCTACAACACCGATGGTCTCTAACAAAATATATATACGAGGAAGTTAACAAAACAATAACTAAGATTTACAACTGCTTTCAATTACCAACCCATTTGGAAAACAACCACCAGCTGCTGCACAAAAACACACACGCACACTCACAGACATACACACGCGCAAATAAGATGGAAAAAAATCTTCAAAGGTGTCTACCAAATTCCAGGTTCACACACAAAATATTGACGTATAGGTTATTTTCTCGATGGGAGCTTAAAACCTAAACCACAGAACAAAAGGTAAGGTAACGATGACCTGATCCAAAATATTGATGTGAAACTATGAAAATAGACAAATAGTCGTAGTTCACTCCCCTCTCTAGCCTTGATAACAGATCTGCAGCTGTGATCAACACTGTGTAAAACAGAAAAACTCAATATTTCTTTAAGAAGTTCAGGTCAGTCTATGGAAGCATACAGACTGTGGGCAGGTGGAATAAAAAAAAAAAACATCAAGCTAATAAATTTTATTGGAGTTTTATTATGCTTTTACCTCCATACCTTCACTCCATTTATCCCTTTAATTTCTTTGCTCTTCATTTGTTTTTCTCTGTCTTCATTTCCACCATCGGTTTATTGTCCATGCAGGCTCTCTGACTGTCTGGGTCCCGTCTTGTCATACCTGTCAGGATCTGAAATCCTCCCAGTTGGTTTCCGTCTCTGCTTCTATCACACATTAAATATTTAAACAGTATGGGAAGGGCAGAGTGGTGTTTTGTTAGGGATTGGATATAGAAAACTCTCTCTTTTTCTCTCTCGCTCTCACACATACACAGTTTATCTTTCACATTGTGTACTTTCCTGTTACTCTATAATATGGAAAGGGTGTTGATATGTGTGTGGTTGTGTGAGTGTGTGTTTTTGTTGTGTTTGTGTATGTGTGTGTTTGTGTGGGTTGTGAATGCTAAAACCAAGCCTTCACAGATTTAATTTCTATGGATGTAGCCAGTCTCTGCCGGCACAATGAAGCTACTGTAAAAGGGGGATTGTACACAGTGTGTGTGTGTGTGTGTGTGTGTGTGTGTGTGTGTGTGTGTGTGTGTGTGTGTGTGTGTGTGTGTGTGTGTGTGAAAAGTACCCTACACAGGAGAGCTCTGTGAGCATACTGCGAAACATACATAGAATTCCTGCACATCTGATATGCATTTCAACACAGCAACATGTACCCTAGCTGTACACTACCCCCAAACTATTTAACCTATTTGCCCTGATGCAATACCCCTCCCTGCCCACACTCCTAAACACACACACACACACACGCAAAGTTACCATGCAGGTGCTCCCCTTCCCCACCCAGCACAGAAAAACCCTATCACTGGCATGCTTTTTTGTTGAACATCTAGTAGGCCCTCTGTGTATATGAATGTGTGTGTGTGATGTCAATTAATGTGCAGCATATTGGCATAGGTACCAGGGGGCGTGGAAAAAACATCTTCCTATCTAGAAGAATGCTGGCTTACTGAACGTGAGATGTGATGGCTCCGCCTCTGCTCTGATTGGACGAGAGGGGATGGGGACAAAACACAGCATATGGCTTTGATTTGCAGTTAGAGGGAGGGACTTACCGCTTTGAATCTTTAAGGGACCTTACCTATGTAGTAGGTCCAACAGTTTTGAAATGTTTTGCTTTATTGCAAAATACTATGTGTTGTTTTTGAGAGAGCCCTGCTGCCCTTTGGCTTGTCAAATACCACACTCATACCTTTGTATTGAAGGAGTGAGGCCTCATGGGCTGTGACATTAACATGCATCAGGAATTGCAAGATTATTATTTTTATGAAGATGCATAATTTTGTGTCAAGTTTGAGACCTTTTTATTTGTCACATGTCAGCATTGAAGTGGTGCCTATAACGACTGTGAAAAGTATTAATGCAAACTCTGTAATGTGTAATAATACTAAGAATAAGGGGAATAAGCCTAAATGTTGTTGTTGTAAACCGCATGGACAGGCCAACGCTTGTGTAGATGTATGTTAGCTAAACCTTGGGTGGACCTTGGGATATTATGCATTATATAAAACATTCAATATGTATTACATTAAACAGTGTTGTAGAGCTCATTTGAAACTATTTTTTTTATATTATTAACATCCAGTAGGCACAAAAGCAATGACATCAAAAGACTGTTAACTTTTTTTCCATTGGTAATTAACTCCAATTATGGAGAGATCTAAAGCCTTCTGTCCCTCCCGCTTTATTTTGCTCCCTCATGCTCCATTATTTTACATGTATTGATCCCTCCTTTCATCATCCTCGCTTTTTTATGGACACCATCCCTCTGTTCTCAACCTAGTGAAATTAAATGTCCTTATTCATAACATATGTTTTTCAATGTTGTAACATACAGGGCAATACATTGTAATACTCTATATTCTATGGGAACAATTGAGAACTGAAAATTAAACCAGCCTATATAGCCTTCTTTCAAACATTATTGTGCATTTTCCCCCAGTGACCCCACCACAAAATCAAACATGACCCAACACTCTAACCCTTCGAATACTTGACTATGGCTGCATTACTCACAAAAAACATGTTTAAACTATTATTTGTGTAGGTGTGATACATGCATTTTCACGATTTTTCAAGTTGAGGTCGAGGTGTTGGTCAAAATCACTCATGAAATTAAAATGGCAAAGCCTCAAAGTGCCCAATTAAAGTAATTAAACCTAGATATGAGTGGAAGAAAGGCGGGATAATATTAGTAGAGTTAGCAGTTTAGAGAGGTGTTGGAATATAAATTAAGTTCCTACACTGTGCTTGCAGTAAAACAGAACAGATTATTTCTATAAATTCCAGTTTAAATCGTCTAAAATCCATTGTATAATCCACGACTGCCATCTAGTGGAAACCCATTTGCACTGCAGATCATTGCATCTCCATTCCGCTGTCAACTCTTAGAAAATATAGGCTCCTCGAAGGACACTTCACACATGGGTTGCACCAGGAGGAGCTGTTTGTCTACTATCAAGCCAAAAAATAAGTGTTACGCTTGAAAAATGAACTATTGGAATTTTTTTGCTACTTGGCGTTTGTGGTGAAAAAAAAAAACTACACTTCGGCACTAACAACTATTCTGTGGGTATGGTTTTCAAAATGTGTTGAATGAGACATTGTTAGCTAACTTAACCAGCTAGTTTGATAGTTATCAAGGTGCCTAGAATTTATTTGCAAGTCAGATGCATGCCTGCATTTATTTGATATTATCACTATGACTCATCGTTGGCCGTTAACCCGTTATAACATGTTTCTGTTACTTTTTGGGTTACTGCCCAACTTGAAATACATGTTCCGCTAATATTGCAGCAAGTTTGACCCTTTATCAACCAGTTTTGGGGAGGGCAACAACTTCACTCTGAATCGTGTTTATAAAACAGCTCAATTTTTTTTTTGCCCTTTCAAAAGGACAAGGTCTTAACCAAAACAAAAGTGTTGACCAAGAAATTTAAATTGAACATGGCTTACTATGGATTGCGAAATTCAGTTTCAACAGGAAGGCAGGCTCATCTAGGTCGAGGGATAATTGAACATTTGTCGTGCGTTTTTCTTTGTTTTGTGTCCATAGTTTCGATATTATTATATTGTATCGTTCATATCGTCTTTGACCAGACGAATTGCGTAGACAGCTCGCGTGTAGTATTACGTCGTGTTTGCTATGGAAGTAAACGTGCTCTTACTTGTAGAACACCTGTAACTCGGCAGGTGCTAGGGGCAGTGTTAAAGCCCGTAAGCCTCCGGGGCATAATAGTCAGACAATATGTAATCTGTTCAAGGACATGCGTCATTATCAGTCATTCACTTATTTTGCAAGTTGTGTTATTAATGCAATATCTCGACTCTGGATTTGTCAAATCTTTTAATAGTGGTTCGTCAGTGGTAAGTTAATATATTTTTAAATATATTTAATTTACTGTTAATTTACTTTATGAACATTATACACCGTCCAGACTGGAAGTGTTCACGTAGAGCATTCTTTAAAATCCTCAAGGCCCTTTATGTCAGGTTTGAGCAGAAACGTTTTTGTGACTGGTGAGGCCAGCTCTTTCTCTCCCTGTGGCTCCCAGTCATGAGGGCAGGATTAGCCTATTCTATGATGGAGTACATACCACCAGCATCACACAACGTCTTCTACCCCGACTAACCTGCTCATAAATAATATAGAATAATAAAACTGTTTTGTTTCAGCGTGTGTGGAAAACTAGACTGGACACTGCCTGTCATTGGAAAGGCCTTTTTAGTAAATTGTGACTAATTACATGTAAGCTAGGCCATAGATCACCACCTCAAAAGAATAAACAGAAGAATAGGGATTTGGGTTGACACTGTGCATTCGTCTTAATCACCTCCTTCACACTATGGCCATAAGAATGAAGAAGCACTGTTACTCAACCTTTTGCAGTGAAAGAAAACAACGTCTTTTATCTGTTTATTGCATCTTCCCTACCTCCCTCCTTCCCTCTTTCTCCTTTCCTCCCTCCCCTCTACCCTTCCTCCCGTGGAGTCATTCTGGCTTTGTGGCTCAGTGAGTGAGTCACATCCTGTTGACCCTGTGACCCCATGTGAAAGGAGGGTTGGCTGGAGTCTACTTGACTTCCAGGAATCTTCTGTTTGGAATTCCCCTTCATCACCAACTCCTATTTTTTCAGCAAAGTATTGCTGATTTCACTCTATATGTTTTCTGTCTTTCTTTTTGTCTTCTATAGAAACAGACATTGGTCTAGATTGGAAAGCAGGGGCGTTTACCTGATGGTTGGAACTGAATGCTGCCTTCTCATTGGTCAGAATAATCCTTGTGGGCAGGTTTGGGTTTGAGTACACGCCCACTTTGCTTGCCACTTTAAAGCATGCTGTGGCTGCCATCCAATTTGTTTGACAATTGAAGAGAGAAGTGAGGGACTGAATGAGACAACTAGCAATTAACAAAAAACCTCAATAAAGTCCGAAAAGGGGAACTAAAGACACTTAAAGGTATGTTTTTTTCAAGATGTTTAAATGTTTTGATTTTACGAGTGCGACTGAGCTCTTTTGAAGTACAATAATCTACAAAAATGTCTGTATTTCTCTGGTGCTCTTCTGTTTGTAGGGGGAGGATTTAAAGTTAAATAGTTGAGTGAGTTATTTTGATTTTAGTTTAGGTCTTTTAGACTTGTTTTGCTCTCGACTAGTACGTCATCGTGTTTTACACAACTTGTTGGCGGCTACACTTTAGGCTCATTGGCTTTTTGTGGGGTTTCAATTTGCATGTGATTTACATGCTAGTGTGCTGTGTGTAACCTTGTCTCCTGGACCGTTCACACAGAGCTAAATGGCATGCTTCCACTGCAAAGTAGGACACACACAGGGAGCTGCAGAGTCTGGTTGAGGGCCCAATAAGGGAGATGGTGGGACCGAATAGGATCAATAGGATCCGTTTAGGGTTACTGAACCACGTGTGTGTGGGTGTGGGTGTGTGTGTGCGTGCCCGTGCGCACACTCATCATCCCCAGGATTGTCTGTGTCCTCCGGAGCGGACGTAAGTCACAAGCCAGCCAGCGTGTAGCAGCTTGCCTAAGGCCTCTAGGTGCTTCATGTGTCCTTACGAGAAAACAGTGTGTGGGTTGTTATGGGGACATTGACAGCTGTTTCTGTGTGTGTTATTTACAGTATGACGATGTTGCAGGCTCTAAACAGGTTAGCAGTAGCCTACGGCTTCTCTGTCAGACCCAGTGCTTGTCCTAGCTAGTCTAGGGAGCAGGCACGCATGCACACGTGTGTGTGAGTTGGTGTGTATGTGTGGGTGGGCGTGTGTGTGTATTGAGGGGGGTGATACGGATGACAGCTGCTGCTGACAGCTCACTCACTACTCAAGCAATTGTCTGAGTAATACACTGGAAGCTGGAGACCCCAGCATTACACATATAGCAGACATTACAACACTTTTTGGCTGGTTGGTTATTGAGTGAAAAGTGTGTGTGTGTGTGTTTGTGTGTGTGTGTGTGTGTGTGTGTGTGTGTGTGTGTGTGTGTGTGTGTGTGTGTGTGTGTGAGAGTGAGAGTGAGAGAGAGAGTGAGA
>JAVQJS010116852.1:0-10686 GCA_036024795.1 Galaxias rostratus | reverse complement strand
CTCACCACCATAGGAACACCACAGACACACACCACCACCATAGGAACACCACAGACACACACCACCACCATAGGAACACCACAGGAACAACAGAGGTAACAGGTATACGCCCCACACACCTATACTTACGCATACACACACACACACATACACACACACACACACACACACACACACACACACACACACACACACAAACACACACACACACACACACACACACACACACATACACACACATACACACACACACAAAATGGCCACACTACCGTTCCCTGATTCGTTCCAGATGAAAGGCCAGGAGAAGCGAACCAAAGTCAGGCTAAACTGGGAGAGCTTTCTGTAACCCGTGTTCACTATCTATAACCCTCTACCACGAGAAGTCAGTGTGCCTTCATCAAAACCCCTCGAGGTTGTCAGCCCCGTCTCTTTAAGCCTCTCCTTCAGCTCGTCAGCTTCTCCTCTCTTTAATTTTCTTCCGCTTCTATTTTCCTTCAGAGACTGACATGTTATAAATAGGCGTCCCCATTTAAATCAAAAACAAGAAAATTTGTTTCTTGACAGACATGTTTGGTTTGCGTGTGTCTCATAGAACGTGTGACATGTTCACAACAGGTCCGTTTGAACAAAATAAATTGCCTTTATAATAACTAATCCCAAACTGCTCAGTTTTTCAAAATAACCTTTTCAGACCAGCAGAGTACATTCTTAATATTTTTCAATTGCGTTTATCAAGTAATTAAGGATACTCATTCATAAAACCATTACCTCTTTCAAAGCAGCTCCTTTTCCCCCCACTATTGTAGCTGAACCTGCCTATCAGAGTCATGATGCGGTTTGTAATTGCAGATGAATTAACAAATCACAGTGATTGCCTTGAGCAGCCTTTAGTCCGTTTCAATCACACTGCAATTACTGTAATGAATGCCTAAAATGCACTTCATGCATTCATCTCATTAACTCCTGCCTTTATTCATGTCCTCCTTTCATTTCTCTTTGCTGCCAAAGCTTCCTTTCTTTACCAAATTCATCCAAACCCCCGAAATAATATTGTTTTCTGTTAAGATATGTGGAGACATACATACGAGGCATGCATGTGTGCAAACACAGGAACACGACCACACTAGGGGGAATGAATCCATCCAGGCACTTCTCTGGCCTTCTGTCTTCTGTCTAAGGCCTTTGAGAGCCTTTGTTGCCACTGGGTTTAAGTTCCAGGTTGTAGGCCAGTGCTGTGCTCTAAAGCTCTGAAGAAGGGTCTGATGTCAAAGTGTACAGCAGATGGCTCCTCTGCACCATCGTCACTGATCAATCAAGTGGTGGTTCCTCGCAAACAATATTGATCCACTGAGGACTACCCTGCTGACCAGGCTCAAAGAAAAATCGCATATTTGGTTATTTGTTTTTCTCTCCTGAGGGCCACGCTGATAAAGAATATCTGTTACTTGCAATGGACAAAGGATGTATTCTATTCTATCTAATACTACACCCACGTCTGCACACACACACACACACACACACACATCCTAAGGAGGTGTAGAGTCATCCAAAATGTGTATTTTGAAACACACAAGGAATTAATCTGTCTACTGTAGGTCGGACATCTATTTTTGGTAATTGTACATGGTAACGAGAGCTGCAGCTGTCTAATTACATCTGTCGAAGGAGCACCTCGAGCTGCTTGTCTTCACATGGTTGAATCTCTCTGAATGAACCAGCCACTTTATGTTTGATACATGTTCATATCCTTTCCTTTGGCTGTTCTATAATGTTACATGGCAACAGATCCTCAACAGCTGTATTGTTTAGTCTGTACAATTTAGTACACGGTCTATACCTGATAAACACCCGGTCCACTCTTGACTATAATTTTCTTCTGCTATTGTCACATGTTGTTGTTGTATGTGAATTCCCATGAACTATGCTTTGGACGTCTTGACAGGCGTGAAGACATTTTCATTTCCTTGTGTGACAAGGTTCAGGAGTCTCATCTCCTAAGGTCACAGGGTAGAGGGGGCCATATAGCTCCACATCTATCCACAGCTTAACACCCTGGGCACGCCAGAGCTCGGGAACAAAACAAGGTTCTCAATAACTCTGATAAGGGAATTCTTCCAACGGAGGATGAAAGGAAGTAAACAGGGTGTCAGGCAGAGGGGGAGAATAACTGTAGCACCACTGAACTTCTCCTAGAGTCAATGTTGTTCTAGCACAGTGTTTTGTGTTCGTCTCTTTGGGTTAGATCAGAGTTTCCATCCAAATTTTGCAAGTACATCTCAGGCTTTAACAAACTAACGTACTGTACGCACAATGCTATCAACGTGGTTTAAAAAAAAAAGAATCTTGTTTGAAGTATTCGTGGCCCATCAATATTGAAGTACAAAATACTTTTATGCGGAAAAGTTTCTCATTATAGGCAGCCTTCTGATTTTCATTTCAGTTCTTGCCAACAGGATTATTTTTTGATGTGCAACAACGTTGGCATGAGAATATTACACAGGCAACGAGCCTCTGGCTTTTTTTTTGTATTAGTTCAGATACAGACGAACGACAGGGAAACAAAATCAATAGCAAACAGTCACAGAATGTCACAATGTGACATGAAGAACCACATTTCCTGAAATGAAAGGGAATTGAATTTCTCAACAGCAGGTGGGAGGAATAAATACTGGCGAGAATGATTACGTAACAAAAACAAAACTGACGCTGTTCTGCAGTGTGCACCCATGCCAGGACATTTCTATTCTAGATCAGGCCTTTTTTAGGTAATTTGGTTAAAAGCCAAACTTATTTTGCGATACGCTTCTTCTTAAAAGCTCTTTATCCCACCAGTATATTACTTTGAAGGTATTCTAGAATTTCAAAGGATACCTCGCCATGTCCAGGTTAATTCAGCCCTAGTTCCTGAATGACCCCTCTATTGTAAAGAAAAGAAAAATGAATCAAGTGAACAAAGCAAATTGGATAGTTCAGCTTATCATAATCCATTTCTGCAATAAACTTCAAGAGTCTACAGAAAAATCCCAAAGTAAAAAGCATCCAATGGGACAGCAGTGTCTCCTGCGAAAACACTTAGTTTGTAAAAAATTACTTGCAAAATATTGGGAAATATTTCTGAAACTTTCAATTGTCAAAACTTTATCACAGTATGACTTGTTTGTTAAATAGGTCGCTTCATTCTACAATTCATTCTCGAAATGTCTTTGTCTTGTTCCAGATTGCAGATAGGCGTCAATTTGTTTTTGTTATGTAATCATCCTCGCCAGTATTTCTATCTCCCTGCCGCTGTTGAGAAATTCAATTCCCTTTCATTTTTGTAAATGTGGTTTATTATGGCACATTGTGACATTCTGTGAGCGTTTGCTATTGATTTTGTTTTCTTGTTGCTCAAAAAGATCCAATGTTCCACATTCCTTCAACCAGAGGCATCATGCCCAGTCACAATGAAGGGACACTTGAAAATGTACGAGAGTATGAGAATGTAATTTGAAATTGCATTAACTTGTCATGATCTTGTAACAGAGTAGTCAATACAAACTTTTGCAATGATGGGCAAAACCCATGGTTACCTAAGCAGATAAAAAGTGCCCTTTCAAATATTAATATGGGAGCCTTTCACCACTGCCTTTAACCAGCGAAAATACTGCTCGTCGTAAATCCCAGTAGAATAAAATTAACACAAACATAAGATGTGTTGTAACAACCCAAACTCTGGGTTAAACTAGCAGGGTCAGCTTTTCAGGTCATTTGTAACTTTTTTTTTTTGACTGTTTGATTTTTTTTGACTGTTTGACTGCAACACTGGGTGCTCTGCTACCATAAGCATAGTTTAATACATGATATTGTGCAAAAAATCTTGTCAAATTAGTAAATCAAATGTTATGGATATGTAATTGTGTCATGTTATGTCACGGATGATGTGATATCGTTTAGGACCAAACACACAATCCAGGTTTGCCGGATTGAGCTCATAACCCAGTGTGTGTTAGCATTAGGTCAGGAGTTTAATCGATCTTCCAGAGAGAGTGGTCCAACTTTACCACGTTGGGTCAAAAAACCACTAATACATTAGTTACCCGCGATGTGCTACCAAAATAAAACAATAGTAATTGTTATTCAGATTTGATCCTATGCAACTTTTTAACTTGAATGCATTTTCCGAGCATAAATTTGTTCTATTTATCATGGTACATTCTGGATGTGTGTGCTGTGTGGAGAATTACTTTATTTCACACCACAATGAGACCAAGATCATATCTACTGGCTTGGCACATTTAAAACAACTACAGTGTATGTCCAATCACAGTTCCGTTACATCGACGCACAGTGCTGATCCTCTCTAAAGCCCTTTGTAAACGTGGTGCATCCAGGATTCCCCCACCCTGGTCTCTCTCTCGTCTGGTCTCCATGGACATGAGGGTGCAGCAGTCGTGGGCTCCATGCTTGGGATGAAACTCAACCACAAGATGGGAATGCTGGTTTTTGGCCTAAATTGCAGAGAAACACTTGTCTCTGTGTGGAATGGATCTATGTTAGCCATCATAACCAGGCAAACCTTTGGATCTTTGGAGATTTAGAATTCACTAAAGAGCACTGGACTGGAACAAATGTTATTCTTTCTCTGAGTATAAATTTGCTGCATGGTTAGCCATAATTTTATTATTTGCTGTGTGTATTTTCATGTGCAAAAGCAACAGTATCCACTGGTCTATATACTATTATAAATATGCATACTGTAATAACTTTTTACCAGAAAGGCACAATATACTGTGTTGCACTCTGGGAACATTTTATGAACTACTGTAACATAAGAGTAGCTTCCTGCACAATTAATGTTAGGCAAAGAACACATACTAAACATGGGAGAAAAAATTAATTCCAAGTTGTTACCCAACTGTTAGAACGTGGTTATTTAAAAGAATTGCCCTCCTTTTGCACACAAAGGTCATATAATTGTATTAGAATGATCGTCAAATTGAAGATTGATCGACAATAGAAGACAATGCAAGCCTAAGCATTAAAGAAAACAAATAAATTATACTAACTATATAAATTAATTTAACTTGACCCAGGGTGGTTTTCTTAGCTCGTTTAATGTTAGAAAAGTTCCTGGGCACTAGCACCTGTGTGCTATGTTAATGCATTTTGATGACTTCTTGTAGTGTGTTCATGGATGCATTCACATACGGCTGTCTGAATAGGGTGCATGGCCAAGATATTGTCAATAATTACGGAGGAGAAATTGAATTGACTTTATTTGACTTATTGTGATTTGTTATGGCTTCCCAACTTCAATGCCAGATTATGTATGGACAATTCCTCCACTCCCATTTGCTTTCCCATTTGGCAGAACCATCCCACCACTAATCCACAATCCATACTACATATCAATTCATTAGCTATGACTAATTAACAAAGGAAACTTTCAGAAACCGTGTTTTTGGTCTGCGTAATCCATTCGGTTAAGGTTATACTAAGCTCCTGGTCAGGGGCTGACCCAGCGAATACATGTAGCTCAGTGAATACTATACCAGAGGAAGAGGAGAGAAAAGGGCGTGGGGGAGTGGATCAGAGCCACTTCAATCAAGGCGCATGTTCACAAGTGTAGCTTCCTCTTCACCTTTACAAAGAGAGATGATGCATAACAAGCAGGAATATGAAGATAGGTAGGGTTAGACTGAAATAGGTGTAGAGGTATGTAATCCATAATCACATTGAGATCTCAGGGTCACTGTTGCTTTTTGTATTTCAACTCAGCATGAGGCAATCAAGCAAGCTCAACACATTCTAGATACATCAACAGCAGTCATTTGCTACTCTAACTGGCATTGAGGTGGCTATAATTACATTAAGACTGAAACCGCTGGGGTACTGAACGTGCACCTTACCTACCTCTACATTTATTCTCATTAACTGATGACATTCTATATATATCTCGTCTGCCAATTATACCATTGTTATTGTGATCCGGAGAAGAATGTTAATGGGACACTTTTAAGAGGAGCAGTTCTCATTGTGAGCCCCCTCTAATGTTGGGGTGGATGCACATCTAGAGGTCACCATGAAGACCCAGAGAGCTCTTACGGGGAGACCTAGTGCTCCTATCACACAGTCTCAGCAACATTAACCAGCGAAGAAAGGACTCCACATGGACACTGGTGATAAGTGTCTGCAAATAACCTGCACACAATGAATCCACTATTATCCCTGCCTTCATAGTCCAGTCCTCGTACATGCTGTTCTCAGATCTCGCATGGAAACATGCTTATTTCGAGGTGGACATGACGTAATGTGTACAGCAGCTTTAAAGAGAAGCACAGTTTGTATATAATGTGTCCATTCTTGTTTATAGACATATTTGAACATGTGTAATTGTATTTTTACTCTATTGGTGTACAACGTTGACAGGAAAGCACCTCATAAATTTAAACAATGAGTAACATTTTAGGGTTTAATTATTTCTATTAAGAAGTTATCATAACTTAATTTACTCTGGGGACAATATGTCATGAGAATCTCTTTCTGGTTCATTGCACCAGAATGCCATTACAACGAGCCTCCAAAGTTCTTGCAGGCATTTGCGACAACAGAACTGTGGGCTCTGTCTTTGGCAAGAGAGTGGGAGAAGAAAATTACAAGCACAACAAATAAGCTTCACTCTGCAACGATATTGCTTTGGGCAGTGAAAGCAGGCCAGGACACCAGAGTCTGCATCTGTCCGGTATTAGTTAGAGTCACACCATAACATGACTGAAACAATCCTCGTTCTTGCTTTTCACCTTCACAAACACCTCAAGTAAGTAAAACACACAAAAAGTGTGAATTGACTCCTCATCAGTCCTATAAGGATTTAAATTGATGCATCAAGCAAGGCCACTATCTGTCCAAGCAGCTTCCAAAACACCGTCGTCATCCCTTCCGGACACAAATTATTTTCTTTGTTCAATAAGGGACTGCGAAGCAATAGAGAGGGCTGTGGAAGCTGTTAAAGCATATCAAAAGGCAGATCCAAGGTAACTAAATCATTTTTGGGAAGTTGTCATCTGTTGGACCCCTGAGCAAGAGAAAAGGTAAAACATAAATAAGCCAATAGAATTGGCAGCATCTCAGTTTAATTTAGAGGAGAGTTGCACCCTCTATCTGCCTGTTCACCCTGTGGTTTTATCCCAGGGGTCAGCTTTGATGAGTCACACTGAATGTGGCAGCAAGGAAGTTGCTTGAATCTCTAAAACGGTCCCACTCATTTTGAAATTTGAGCTAATTTCTTTTTGGCACAAGCAGGCCAAACATCAAAAGTGTGGAAAATGTAGATTGAGTCTTTGAGAAAACACACAATTTGTTTGGCTGTTGATGCAAGAGTTCCTGCACGACAACAAAAAAGCACAAAGCTTGCTCCATACCTATTGTTTATACAATCAAACTGAAAACCATTTGAAAGTTAATAGCTTGACAGGCCAATAAGCTAAGGGGGATTTCATAGCAGGGGAAATAAAGAGCGAGAGAAAGCCTTCAAGCAACTTTGTCTTGTGATGCCTATTAAATGGCAAGAGAAAGAAAATGCAAATGAGCACAACAGCACACAAACTCACAATTTTCTCTTGATCTCTCTCTTACTCACACACCCACCATCCCAAGACACACTTTCAAATATGAATACTGTTGTATTTCAAACCACTTAAACACTTCCTTAACAAGTTCAAAAGTTCTCTCTGGGCAAGGTTTGAAACGCCACACACACACACACACACACACAAACACACACACACAGACATATTTATTTAATCAGGCACTTTTAACGTATGCGGACTACACAGTATAAAGACAATCTGCAAACAATTTCTATTACCAGCAGGTAAGACTATAAAAAATATTTAGGATAACGGATAACTGTCTTGTCGGTATTACATGAGAACAAGACTCAAATTCAAGTTAATCAATTTCAAGTTTACCCTGACAGAAACACACCAAGTACCTTATCCCCTGTCTTTGGGATTGTTATTTTGGAGCGGAAGGTCCACCCCTCATTTTTATCATTGGCAGCTGCTTGTTTCCTGAAGGACATGTTTTTTTAGCTGGCTGAGCCTACAGACACAATATTTTTGATAAAGAGGAAAGACCCCTGGTGATGTCCCATATTGATTCTCACTCACAGGCAGCTTCCCATTTGACGCTATGATAATCAGGGACTTCATGAGAACAATGTTGCCATGACAGCATTTCTCCTGAAATGTTTGTCCTCCCATTTTATATTTATTAGTTGGCTGAGTTGGTTATGGGAAAGGTGTTAACTATAAAACAATAAAAAAAGGATAAAACGTTTTTAACCTTGTCTAATGCGTATTTATGAACACTCTCTAACCCTGTCTTAATTAACTCGTCCATTAGGGCCTATGACGGCCAGCAAACTGCTTCCCGGCATCAAAGGCACCCATCAAAGGCCTCGTCAGGCAGAGGGGAAGAGGTGAGTCATTATGTTTGATTACTCAATAAAGAGGAATCAAAAGGTGGGGTTCAACCCATATTTTGAACAGAGCCAGGAATGGCTGGAGGAGAAACACTTATTCAAAGGGTATGGTTATTATTATGTCTGAGGAACAATTCATGATGGTCTAATTACATTATTTACCCCCTCTTAAGTGTTTTTTTAAAACCTTTGCTGTCACTTTGATATTGAGGAATAATACATATGAGGGGAATCTTCCTGATGCACACCTGTCCCAACTAGACATGGTTCAGAGTATTCTACTGCCCCTGTAAAACACATAAGAGGTCAATTTGGGGTCTCCCACTTTAATATGAAGACACAGGCAAGCACCTTAGAACAGCTAAACCATGATCCTTAGCTGAACGCACACGAAGGAATCAGCATCCACAGCAGAAGCATTTCAGGAGCTTCATTCCGCCAAGATCTATTTTAAAACAATTTTCTTCAGTTCACATTTAACCATGAGGATGGTTGACCAATGTCCATGTAAAGGGAGCTGAAAGTAAGAACGCACATTGACAGTCCCTTATCTCAACCGCAAGTGTCCGTGGGATTTCCTCCTATTCGGCCTATTCACCAGCCGCTTGAAAGAAACCGGGAGATGATACAGAAGAGACTGGGAGCTGACACGCATAGATGAGCCAACAAAACGAGAAAAACAAAAATGGAACAGGGGAGGATACTCATAAGAGATGAATAAAAAACAATTCCATGGTACACGTCTTATTCATCTTAATCCAATGCCCAAGCCGCATCGGGACAAGTGTAATTGTCGTGCTAGTTGAGTAATTGAGTAATATCTGTGATAACATGGGTGTGGGAAGAAGGCTGGCAGCAGGACTGGAAGATAGGAACTGAGGCAGGGGGGAAGCTGCAGTATCTCTCTTCCCCAGATCATGGGCCTATGCCATGGATGGGCCTTCCGTAAGCCTGCGGATAACAGCAACATGCTCGAGCCATTAGCTCATGTCCAGGGTCATTGTAATTGTGCCTTAAATTGCTCACTTTAGAAGTTAAGAAATGAACCATAAATGTAATTTAACCCTAACATAAAAGCATTACGATTTGTTTTAAACACTTATAGACAGATTTTAGGGTTTGATATTATAGTTATCCTGAAATACATCGTAACATTTCAAACATCGTTCTAGATTAATTCAGTCGAACCTACATTGCCAACAGGATACTAGTTTTTTGCCACACATTTCCATAACATTGCATAGTTTGTTGACCTGTAATCACTCCACGGCAGCACATCAATTCTCTCTCAACAAACATCAACCCCCGGGTTAGACACTGAGACTACTGCGGCATCCTAGCGTTCCTCCTCCTCTAATCATGCTAATACCCAGAGGGGACTTCTTAATTAAAAACTTCCGTTATTTCATTGCAGGGTTTCAGGAGGATGAGCCGTTGGGTTAGTTAGCAGTGGCAGTAATTGCCTGCAGTTTAGGGCCTATTTCATAGTTGAGCGGGCCGCTGAACTTTTTGGGTGCTGCTGGCTGATCTGTGCTTATAGTGGGATTGAAGGGGGTCAGTGCCTCTGTTCATTGGCAGTTCATTTCAGGTTCTCTTTGCATGGCTCATTCTCCATAGCCTGCACAAGTATGTCAAATGTGCAAGTGTGTGTGGCCATCATCGTTTTGTGCCACTTTAATGAGTTAGCGATGGAAGAATACATTCCTTACAATGATGGAACTTACACGCTGCATTACCGCGTCACCATAATGTCAAATGGCCACGTTTCAGTGAGCATCCCGGACATCTATGTGCAGATGCACCCCCGGGATTCTTCACACGTTTAGTTAGACAATCAAATCCCACACTCTGTACGTCTCAGTATAATAAAAATATGGATGTCTGACATTGTTGTCATGAGGCACTTGATTTCCTGTAGTTTTACACATGCCGTTTTAGTCCTATAACGGACCACTGAGAGTGAGAATGTGGTTCTGTGGTAACTGTGAAATGTGAGAGATGGTTCTGTGGTAACTGTGAAATGTGAGAGATGGTTCTGTGGTAACTGTGAAATGTGAGAGATGGTTCTGTGGGAACTGTGAAATGTGAGAGATGGTTCTGTGGTAACTGTGAAATGTGAGAATGTGGTTCTGTTGTATTGTGAAATGTGAGAGATGGTTCTGTGGTAACTGTGAAATGTGAGAGATGGTTCTGTTGTATTGTGAAATGTGAGAATGTGGTTC
>JAVQJS010116837.1:0-11727 GCA_036024795.1 Galaxias rostratus | reverse complement strand
ACCTTTACACTATACAAAGAAAACTATGTAGATAATAATATCTATACATTTCTCTGCAATTGCATATAACCCCAGCCCTTAAGTTAAGGTTCTATTATTTCATGAGCACCTCTAACATGTACAGGAAACCGCAACATTTCAGAAACATTTCCCAAACAGGAACCCAAACAGTAACTTTGCTTTAGTCAGGAAATGACGGTGATATGTAGCAAACGTTTGTTTATTGGTATGTACATGTTTGTGTATTACTCTGGCTCTTCTAACCTCACCAAGTATTTACAGAACTGTATACTTAAACTGAAATTGGCTTTTTGCTGTGTGCAATATGTGCTTCAATTTTACATTTGCCTCAACATCTCACTGTGCCACATCCGTAATAACACCTTGTATAGGATGTTTGCTGTATGTGTAAATCCCACAGTGCAATTGTGCTAGTTCCTTTTCCTCACTGGTTGGTACTATACATTCTTTAGGCAACATCTTCTATGAAAACACATATTTTTCGCCGACTAGGCGTGTTAATTGTTTTTTCGGGTTTCAGTTTGATTTGTTTCTTGATTCGCAAGCTCCCTGTGCAGGCCAGATGGTATCATTTCTCATTTCCAGACATGCGCTTGTTTACATATTTGGGAGAGAATTAGCTGCTTGTGATTTTTTTCGAAGGAGGCAAACAGCATGTATACGCTTTTACAGAGAGACAGAGAGAAACCTGGGATGTCAAGGGGCATTTCCTTCATTTCCTGGACTGACTCGTGTGATTAATGTGCTTTTTTCTCTGATATATTTCATTCCCTTGGCCTGACGGAAGCAGAGCTGCACAGAGGTCGGAAGTAGAGAGGAAAAGAGCAGGGCACAGAGACAGAGAGGGACAGTGCACGATCAAAGGAAGAGACAGGGAGTGACAAGGAAAGAGCAGGAGAGAACGAGAGAGAACGAGGGGTGGATGTAGATAGATAACGAGAGTGTTGAACAAAGTGGACCAGGATGAACATGATACAGAGGTGAAGAGAGGATGATCAAGGAAACTTTGAAAAGATCCTTCTGAGGAGATCTCTGGGAGGAACCGGACTTTGTGCCTGTCCACCACAACCTACAAGGAGGAAGAAAGAAAGAAGAGAGGGGGAGGTTGGAGAAAGAGAGAGAGAGAAAAAGAGAGCAATTGGAAGAGAGAGATAGAAGGTTGATGGGGGAGCAATAGAGAGAAGGTGGAATTTGCCTTTTCAGTTTGGGAGATGAAATGGAGGTGAAACGGGGGGAAAAAAGCAGCAGATGTTCAAATGGGAATTGATAGCTCCTGTCCAAATAGACGTCCAGGCTCACACTCATTCTCAATACTCTGGCATTTCTGTCCCTGTCGATACTCACACTTCTACAGGAAAAATAACACCCAGATGGCAGGGGGGGGGGGGTCTACTGCGGTCTCATCTATATGTCTGTGGTGGATCTTGGTCCTTTCGTTGCAGCCCATGCGAGTCACAATATTTTAGAGCAGCAACTATGTCCTTCTTCTTTCATGATCCTGTCAGCGATGTCTGCACGCTTTAAGAAGAAGCACATGCTTCACTTCAGTTGTTGCGTGTAAACGTATTCAGTACTGAATGTGGAATTTGTGTTTATCTAGGGAAGAATGTGCACTTGAGGAAATGAAAGGATTTTTTTCAAAGGATAAAGCGGCTTTGGTCCTTGCATAATGCGAATATCCGTGTGTATGTTTGTGTGTTTGGAGGTGCATGTCAGAGCACAGAGACCTAAGACTACAGTTGAGAAGGACCCATGCCTGTTTGGAGCCACTCAATGTCAGCTCTAGCTACGGCAGTTAAACATACGTGCTCACTAGCCCACCCAAAACATATGAACTTCTGGAAAGAAAGCACGTGCGGTAGGAATTCAGAGGTCACACAATGCACAACACAAATCGCTCACACTGTAAGCAGTGGTCACAATAAGTAACAAGCCAAAAGCCACCCTCCCATGCGGCTGCCAAGGTTGACCATTGCTAACTCTTTGCCACGCAAATACATCTCCCTCCTCCTCTCCTCTCTCATCCTTCACACTCTGTACTGTTACTTGTGTGTGTGGGAGTTTGTGTGTGTGTGTGTGTGTGTGTGTGTGTGTGTGTGTGTGTGTGTGTGTGTGTGTGCGTGCATGCGTGCGTCTGTGTGTGTGTGTGTGTGTGTGTGTGTGCTGGATGGCCACAGGGACTCCATAAGGCAGATCTGTGAACTGGCCTCTAGGACTTGGAGCTGTAAAACAAACGTCCTGAAGGGAATGCTGGAGCATGCAGCATGGCTAGGGATTAAACAGCCCCTGGAATAGAGGAGGCGAGAAAACAAGAGTAGGACTAAGTATGTTAAATCCACTGATGCAGAGGCATACTCTCCACCATAGCTTCAAGACAGACCTAAACGAGGAGTCGGAACGAATAAGGAAATAACCAAGGGAACAAAAAATAAGATCGAAGCAATAGGATGCAATGGAAAGTATGCATTCATTCATCAATCCGTAGTCTCCACCTCTGCCTAGGCAGACCCATGCATATGTTCCATAGCTGTTCGAAGGAGGGGATACAGGAGAGCAATGTTAGTGGCTATAGAGTGGAAATTGAAGGACATGAAAGAAAATGTAAAAAAGAGTAACTACGATGGTAGAAGGTAAAGACAAACGTTAAGATGGTGAGGAACAGACCAGTGGTGTTTGTGAAAGAAGACGCTGTCTAAGAAACAAGAACACTAAGAGGAAAGCCACACACTCACACCATGCACTATTAGCAGAGAGCAGCTCTACTACATTATAAAGTAAAGAGGAGGGGCTTAAGAAGTTGTTATGAGAAGGTGGAGGGACAGAATTAGGTAAATATGCGGGAAGGAGAAATACGTTGAAGAATGCTTGAATGCAGTGATTATTTAGAGGAAGAGAGAGACAGGGAAGAGAGAGAGAGAGAGAGAGAGAGAGAGAGTAAGAGAGAGAGAGAGCAGGGGTTCTTTGATGTCTCTCGTCCCCTCAGGTGATTCTCCCTCCCCTTCATTAGAGCTGCTTTCCCCACCAACAGACCCCTTGGTTCACTGCACCATCTGGACGACCCTCTAACACCCTCCCTCTGCTACTTCAAAACTACGACCACCCCTCCTGGAAGCGTACCACCATCTATTCCCCCGCCCCCCCTCCCAGTTCTTCCATGTGTTCTGTGTTCTCTGCGCACTCTGCTTCACCGACTGACACACTGTGCAGCGCTTCACATCCTAACCAGCAACCACCCTAAAGGAAGGCAAGGGAACACAACCGTTGGTGCCTCCTGGAATCAATCCAGCACTGGATTCCAGCCACCAGACCCCAGGCCTGTGTTTCCCAAATGTAGAGCTATTCTACTGGCGGACAATACAAATAAGGACCGTGGCCCAGTGATTCCAGTCTCCAATCGAGACTGTAATAGTAGCAAAACTTTGGAGAAGCTAAAGAGAAGGAAAACTGAGAGAAGGCATCAAAGTGTCCAGTTAGTCTCAAGGAAAGCCACGACTTTAAAAAAAACAATGACTCCGTTTAACACTGTGTGACTAGATAGCTGGTTACAATTAACAGTGTTCATGATAGCTCTGGGAAATATATTCATACCAATTCCTTGCAGCTAGTATTTAGAATATGGCCAGGGACCACTAGATTAGATGGAAGGGTGTGAATTGCAATCCGGTAAATGGATGTGTAGTTTAGCAAAGATTGCTGGGCAGCAGAGAATAGACTAGTGTCAGGGGGAATTAAAACTTAAAGAGGAACTACGGCTGTGCTGCTCGGTACTGTTTTCTCCTTAACTTGGAGGACCTTTATACATAACTCTCTGTCAATGTGTGTTCTCTGGCACAGTCACCATGCAGGACCTCAACACTAGCTGCATGTCCAACCACTAACAGGTCACATCTGTCCGGAGGGCAGCAAGGGCTGACGCGTGTGCGAGCAGAACACACACACACACGCACGCACGCACGCACACAAACACACACACACACACACACACACACACACACACAAACAGAGGCATCCGTGCCTTACTGGCACACTCACTCAAACCCATAAATTCTTGTTCACTCCTTAATGTTGGCACTAAAAGAGTGGAACATGATGTGGATTTCTGGTCAATTGTCACCCCCTGATCCAGGTACAGTCACCGATTGTTTCAGTATCATAAACTAATAACTTCCATAGTTTCTATCCGTGCCAAGCTCAGACAAATCGTCCACCTTCCAGTTTAAAATGTAATGGTTGCTCAGGTTCCAAGTCCATCCAATCCATCTGAGTCTTTGTTCAGTATTTGACCTGGTCCAAACTCAGTAAAAATCCTCTTATCTCATTAAAGTCTACTCCTAAGAGACCTTTCTCAAAAGAAGGATCCATTACTACCTCAGTAAAGTCCAGCAAGCAGAGAGCTCAGTGGTTATGTCCAGTGGGTACAGACCCTGCTGCCTGCTACTGAAGCCTTACTGAGCTGAACTGCAAACCATGGATGTGACAATAAGCTTGGGTCATTTAGGTGTTGCATGGTTAAAAAAACAAACTTGCTGTGCACTGACAACTGCAAATTGAAAATACAGTTTATCACATGACTATGATGCAATCTATATACAGGATGAGCCATTGATTCTTTAATATCTTGAATGCATCACCGTGGAGATAATGCCCCCCGGACGTTACATCACCATATAAATGTCATCCAATAGCTGATCACTGCCTGCATGTGCTGTCTAGGGTAGACATAAGTTATCTGATCTATGTGTAACTTGAGAGAGAGAAAGAGAGAGAGAGAGAGAGAGAGAGAGAGAGAGAGAGAGAGAGAGAGAGAGAGAGAGAGAGAGGTAGATAGATAGAGGGATAGAGAGATAGGGGGGGGGGCAGTTACCAGTGGCAGCAGTGCAGCTGCGGAAATGGAGCAAATGACTAAAGCTAACCTGAACAACTGCTTTTCTGCTAAAAGAATTAGATCACAGTAAAATATATAGTGTATACTTGCACCACAAAACACTCTACAAGAAACAGAATCCTGTTCACAGCAGAAAACCTCGTGGATAAAGCCCACTTATTTATCAACGGATAATGTGAAGGAGAGAGAGAAAGTGTCCTGCTGACAAGTTCTATCAATGATGAACCAAGCACTCCACACAATAGCTTTCTAGTTTTGTAAACACATCCTCTCTTTCTTGCTGCTCTTCTCTTGTCAACTTAATAATCAATGGGTACAAAACTTATATCACAGATATGTATAAACTTTGTTATTTGTTGTTGTTAGTTACATTTGGAGACCTTTATACTGTCAATGTGTTCGAGATGCGGTTTAACTCTAACTAAAATTGATATATATTTCTAATTTACATAACATTTTCTACTGTCAAAACACTAACATGGTCCACTCTATCTCCCCTTAAATCCACTCACCAGTTGGTAGCAGAGGTGAACGCACGAAGGTTCTTGACGCGTTTGGACAGGCGGACCGGTCTTTCCGATTCACTCAATCAACAAGCACAAGTTACAGTGAATGGGACTGTGTATGTGTATGATATGCTTTGACTGCTCTGTAGAACAAGCTCCATTGGTCCACCCGCCCCGTCGGATCCCCGCCTCCATCCTCCTCTCACATAAAGACAGTGTTGTTACCTGATTCCGCATGCTGTTAGTACTAGAAACACTGCTTCCTTTATATCAGTCAGTGGTTAGCCTTACCCGGCTGAAACGCAGATCCACCTCCAGAATCCAAATGCAACTGTATAATTGTGGCGCTTTAGCAACGATGAGGAATCGAGCTTTTACTAAGCTGGTCGGCTGTTGCTTTTGCGTTGCTGTGATTGCTGATTAGAAACTAACATACAAAACAATCACGTTTTCTATCTTACTTTACAGTGCAGCGTTCAAAGCGGCAAAGTAAAAATAATAATAATAAAAAAAACAGAAACCTTTGTTTCACGGATGTTTGATCTACAGAAAAGTGCATTTAGTTTGAAAGTGATTTATATTACTGGTGGTCCTAAATGGGAGGGAGACAGTTTTCTCTACTAAAGTCGTCAGGATAGACAAACAAACATAAAATGTACCAACTGACACAATATCTCCTAGTGGGGAGTTAATGCATATGAACAATTTCACATATTGCGTAAAAAAAAAGACCTTGCATGTCAAACAATACTGTACACTTCGCGTACGCGATCTTTCTGACAGTACAATGTATAGCTGTTAAAATAGCACAACCTTCAGCTCATATCGCGCTACTTCGGTGCATCCACATGGTTTTATCCATCTGTAATGGATAACAGTCGTGATTTAAGTTTCTGCTCATGGCGACCCCAGGTGTTGGGTGGTAAAACTACATGTAAACGGAATCCAAAACATGGTGAAATGTTGGTGTTAAAAATATGATATAGCCTACATTTTCTTTTTTTAAATTCATCAGATTAAAAAATACACATATATATTAGAAATAGACGCCTGTTAACAATTAAGGATGCTAATCTTGTCTTTTCCCATTAGTCTTACTCTGTAGTCTAGATGGTTATGTTGGCTTCCAGAAAAGTTAAATAAAAATGCCATGTGGCTCACACACCAGTAAGCAATAACCTACATATAGAAGACTATCTTATAAAGAGCTATTACCCTGTGCTAGTGAAGCATAAAATATTAGCTAACACTTTTATCTACATGGCCAAACCCTCTAAGCATTACATTATTGCACTGGGTATTACACAGCTTTCTGTATAGTTACAAAGATGCTCTTACATAAGCATACAAAACAAATCGACCAACAGAGGCTATGCAGAGTCATAGATCATTGCCAGGGGACATCACGTCACATCAAGTAATTATATCAGTTTTAAACATGTAGGCGGAAAACATCCCCCCAGGTGAAAGTGCTGTACGGTGGGAACACTGTCCTATGGGATTTCTGGGTTGTAACGATGCACAGGGGGATGAGAAGCTCATCCACATCATAGCAACACGGTTATACACAGAATATCATAACTACAAGGTTATGCTGAGTCAACAACAGCTGATGTCAAGTACAAAAGAACATCACACAACATTAATTTCAGAAACGTATACAATATTTTCTTTTATTGATTGTTCACTTATATAATTAATATAAAACAAAGTATAAAACTACAGGTAATTACAATATATCTCTACAAAGACCAACTTTGGTAATATGCATGTAAAGCCCTTTCTGCAATACCCTTTGTAAGGGAGACATAGTATAGCCAATATGTAATGTAAGACAACCACAGTGTAGGATAGTAAGTCGACATTGTGGGAGTGGATGTACGTGTATTAAATGGTACAAACCAATAATATTAGGTTGCACAATATGTAGCCCACACTGTTGTTCCAGCTTATTTTAGCCAGCGCTGATATGATTATGTACCATTTTTGCATAGCTATTCCTTTTAAATCTCGTCATGTCACAGTTTGAGTGGCCTAGTGACCTTTAAATTGATGTACCACAATTGGCTGGTAAAAGCTTGATTGGGTTCTCAAAAGTAAGAATAAGTGACTAAGTCTGACTTTGATGTAAGGTGTTTCATTATGGGTGCAGTGGCTCATTCTGCTACGTATTTTAGCAGTTGAAGTTCTGGAAGACTTCTGACACCTCTAGCCAGCCCCTGAAGCAAGCCAAGCCCTTGTCTCGGATCTGTTTCCTGCCCTTGTCGGTGATTACCTCCCCATTGGCCTTCACTATCACCAACCTTGGGACAGCAGTGATGTTATAGCGCTTCTTCAGATCGCTGTAAAACAGGGACACAGCATGAGGCAGGCATGCATATTCCACATTTGCATAACATTTGTCAAAGACCAGTTTGAAAAAAGCAATCTTACTGTAATTTTGTGACCATGTGATGGGACAGACTCGGTATTCACCACTATTTTATTCTAAAATGGATAAGCACGCAGTGTGTGATGCCTTAATTAATGAGAGGTTGACAAGTAGAGCAGGTCTGTCTTGAGCTTGCCTGGGGCTATTAACCTAATCCATGCCAGGGTGACCCTCTTAAACCTGTTACACCACCAGTGTTAAACGAAGCCTACGCAGTATGTAATTTAGCTATGAACAAAGCTAAGCACTAAGGTGCGAACAGAACTGAACATATCTAAAACTTAATTTTGCAACTTTCGATGTTTAAAATAACTTTCCCTTATGCTAAATTACAAGGTGACCACGGGTATAGCAATGAACACCTCCCCATCTTAACAGTCGTGTGCTAGAAGATTAGAGAGAAAAATCTGGTTACTTACAATTTGTATTCGTCTGTCCATGGCAGTGCAAGCCAGTCCCCGTGCATGTCATGGTAATATTCGACCATATCTTCGGTCGATTTGTCAGAGGATATGAAGACGATTTCGAACTGTGCTGGAGGTTCATTCTCCTCCACAAGTTCCGTGTAGAAATCACATAAAATTGGCGTGAAATCACGACAGGGTGGGCACCAACCAGCAGAAAAGTAGATTCCAACCACCTTATTCCTAAGAGCCTCTTCAGCATCGACAACATCCCCATCTTTATTTAGAAGCGTTCGTCCAGAAAATACTTCTACCATGTTGTGTGGACGGGGCTCTAACGCCGAACACTTCTTGGAGAGTTCTGGAAGTTAAACAGCTTTCCAATGGCACACTTAGTCACAACTATAGGCTTTCATTGTGTTTATATAGTCAAATGCAGCGCACATATCAATTTGGGTTGAAGCTGCCTATCATCTCCTGCTAGCAGATGGATATTTAGACTACATGCCACCAACGGGTATATACCCGACCATCACAACAGGTAAAATGGTTAGTTTCCGGGTGCGTCTTTCCGTTTCAAGCCCGCCCACAGACGTTGACGATCTTGATTGGACCAGGACTGTGTGGATTGCGAATTTTCTATTTGCTATATGCTCTTTTTTTTTCTTTTTTAGTTTTTTTTTCTTTTCGCATTTCGACAGTTTTCTGCTAAGTTCGGAATCTCTTTGGGATACTTTGTCAGTTTCAGCTTACCTCTTTAATTTCTCTATTTCAATAACATGACATCGAATTTCAATTTATCCAACATGCGGAGACTCGTTGAGCAGCTTTCTCTAGAGGCCAGTGTGGAGAGAATTAAGGTAAAATAGGCGTTCAAATTATATTATGCTAAGCATAATAGGCGTATGTTTTACAGTCTATTTGCTTTATTAATTACTAATTACTTTAATTGTTTGATTTGAAGTGGGCTCATGCATATTGCATGTCTGATTAGAATTAAATTAATGTCATAAGTAAGTTTGACATAAATATTTCGCTTAATATCATGCCGTTCTTAACGTTGATACATGTTTTACAATATTTAGGTTAAACATCTGTGATTTGAAATAGTTTGTATTGGTTAATCTAGTCTTTATTGCTAATGTTTGTTCGCTATTTTGGTGTTTTTTACTCTCTTAAGGCCAAGTTCACTTTTCTAATCAAACCGTTGGCATGCACTGTAGCTCAATGTAACAATCCCAGCCGAACGGAGGCCAAATCTGTTAAACCGTCAAAAAATACCGTACTGTTTTTAAACAAAAGTAATAACGCCTATTTAAATGACTCCATAAAATGGTGCATTGTATTGTTCTTACAAATGCGATACAACATATGGTAATACCACTGGGTGTCAACCGGTCTTGATTTTCCGACCAGGTGTCTCAGGCTGCAGCTGAGCTACAACAGTACTGTTTACAGAATGCAAGCAAGGATGCCTTGTTGTCTGGCGTGCCAACGAGCAGCAATCCATTCAGGGAACCACGTTCCTGTGCCATATTCTAAATAAAAGGTATAGCTCACAGATATGTTATAAAAGATGCTACTGTGGGATCCTTGATTTCTGATAAGCCTACATTCATTTTTTACTGTTGTTTCAGGGGAAGATGTGGTGAACAGGAAACTTGCTGATGATATTGTATCTCTTCATGTTGTTGAAGTTCAGAACCTTTTATAAATTTACGTTTTATACTGGTAAATATTTCCAAAAACAATACCAGTATATATTTGTTTATATTTTGACTCACATTGGACTAGTGATATTGGACATGGATAGAGTTTCCATTTCAATGATAAAGTTATTGTCTGTAATATGTTTTTCTAATGATTAAAACCTATGTATAATGTGGTCCATGTTCTCCAAAGACCTGTTTTGTGAAGTAAAAGCTGTTTGTTCTACTTATTCCAGAATGTTTTACTCTTCTCTGAGCCTTATTTGACATGTGTAACAGTGCTTGGTTTGACAGAGAATGTTTGAAGCAGAGCTCGACATTGCCCCTTTGGAATCTTAGGACATCGAGTTTCCTGTTGTTGAGACAAAATAACAGAAAAAGGGAGAGGAAGCATTACCTTCCTGTTCAAGCATTCTCTTGTAACAATTAGTATTGTGCAACCAAAACTTTGTTAACAACAAATTCTGCATTATCCCTAACCCTAATCATATGTTCAGTCATGTTTAATGTGGATAATGTCCAAGTGTGTCTTCTAAATATCAAATCAAATTAAAATAGACATGTATCCAAAGTAACTTAAAACACAGTAAGGATGGATCGCTGTAAGATATTACCTTGCTGGTGACAAAGCCATGCAGCACTAACTGAACTACAGGAGAGCACCAATTTTTATCTGGTTAATTGATTGGATATTACTTTTATATATATTATGTACATTTTTCTCAATGTGTCAGTCCACTTGAAAAATTAGAACTCAGTCGTGACACAACTGAGGGGACACCATCAGAAACAGAACCCCTTAGATCAGCGTCTAGACCAGCATTAACTTCTCCATTTACAATCCACCATCGTTATTGAACCCTCCCCTCACATAGACTTCCCTTCTCTGGTTCTGTATATGTCAACCAAATATATATATATATTTGTATTTTGTATATTTCTTTTGAAACAATTTTGCACATGGTTTTAGTAAATAGTGATAATTTGAATTACATAGTTGAGAGTTTACTTTATGTACAATAAACTGCTACATGTATACCTTTTTTATTTAATTATTTAGTTAAGGCTAGCAGTTTAAATACATTTAACATTTAACATGTCGGAATGTCATCAATGACTATGTCCTACTGTCAAAGGAGATCTTATTAGAATGAATCTGACTGCATAACGTATTTTGGAACATAGCCTTTTTAGATTCGTTGGAGAATAGTTTTTGCCAAGTTATAAAAATTTATTTTATCCTCCTACCTATCATTTTATGCCTTGTCCACAATGGGGCAGCAAATCTATGATGGTAAAGTTTTAGTGATGGTGATAGTTTCATACTTTAAAACACTTGTAATTAAACTCTATTTAATTATGTGATACATTTTGCATAATTCCATTAAAATGTACTTTCTGAATGACAAAATTGTATTTGAAACAAAAACAAAAACTATTCACTTATTGATAAACAGAAGATGACAAAGCGCATGCCAGCACAACAAAAGCAATGAAGATTATGTAATATCTGGAAAAGCTGCATTTACAGCTTGTATAGCTACAGCTGCACTGTGATCATTTATTACGAGGCCAAACGTTGTCAGAAATCATTGTTACATCATGCTAGATTTAATGGAGTCGTGACAGTCAGCTGAAGTTCAGGCAGGCAACTCCTGAGTCTGCATGATACTGATCAGCCAGCTGTCAGACAGTGTACTGTGTAGAAGCTGAAGTTCAGGCAGGCAACTCCTGAGTCTGCATGATACTGATCAGCCAGCTGTCAGACAGT
>JAVQJS010116821.1:0-12114 GCA_036024795.1 Galaxias rostratus | reverse complement strand
ACACACACACACACACACACACACACAAGCACTTTCAAACTCTAAAGCACGCACGCACACCACACACACAAACACACACACACACACACACACACACACACACACACGCACACCAACACGAAAGGACAATGGAATATACTCATGCTTTGGTCAAAATCAGTCCACAACACAGAAACACATTCTGTACATATCCATTATCACACGCACACACACGCACACATGGGGTAAGGGGGCTGTGTGGTACCCTGTTCTCAAGAGTCCAAACAGCAGCCAACTCCAGTCTGTTTTCATAGCTGCAGCTGCTTTCCCGGGATGTTACTGACATCCTCATCAAAACCCACACACAGACCGGCTCAGACACACTCTCACACACACAAACACACACACACGTGTTCCACCCAGCACAGTCCCAATCCCCTTAGGTTTGGTGTATGTAGAAAGTCCCAGACAGACTGTACTGGCCTTACAGCTGCATACCCTCAGGAGGAGGGAATACATGGAAAGGAGACAATGGGGAGTTATGCAGGCGGGTGCATTCCAACACACACATCACACTCACACGCACGCACGCACACAAACTCGCACATAGCCTCCACCCCATCCTCCTATCCTTCACCTGCTTTAACTCATTGACCTCCAGAAACACAAACACACACACACTAGGAGGAGTGGACAGGAGACTCCTCTCTCTGGTCATCTTCTCCTTGCTCCTCGTCCTCCTCCTCTCCTTGTGTCTTCCTCCTCTCCTTTTCCTCCTCCTCGTGCCTCACCCGCCAGATGATGCTGGCCTGGTCGAGGAGACACTCTTTGAGCTTGTCCTCCGTCATGGTCAGACGCTCTTCCATGACGGAAACGGTCTGCGGGAAGAAGACAGAAAGACGACAGGAGAAGGAGGAGGGGGCTGTTAGTCTACCACCCCATGACTGGAGAACAAGACATGAAACCCACCGGGGCCGGCAGGAACAAACCCATGACCCCAGCCCCCCTCCCACAGTCTAACACACTGGCTCTTTTCAAGTACCTCGGTTCTTAAACTACGTTTTCCGACCCAAGGGACGACAACGTGTCGGGGTGGCCAGGTCGGAGCGCACCCACCTGTGTGAGGATGTCCAGCTGATGGACGATTTGCTGCAGGGTGGCGCCGACGTTGAGCGGGAGCCCGGAGCGAACTTCTAGTGGACGGGTCTCTCCCCGCTCCTCCTCTTCATCAGCTTGATGGCGGTTTGGAGAGGGTCCAGGCTGGGGGCACGCTCTTGCCCTGTGTTCTCTTGCACTGCCATCCTCACTCTGTGGGAGAGAGGTTAAACCGGAAACTCCACGTTGAGGCACGCCATCGTCGTGCTGCCCCGACATCATGTACCTGGGACTGTTTATAACCTGGCAATGAAGAAAAACAAAAGGCAAGGAAATTATGAATAGTATTTTATAGTATATGCATACTTCTTGTGTAACTTCAGCGTGGGCCCGCCGGGCCTAGAGCCGCTAAGACGTTTGGGAGTCAGCAGCGCGTACGGCTAATTGACAGAGGAGTACGATTCCATACGAAGTTTCCCACTTGGAGGATCAACAAAGCGAGTGCCACTATAGGACAGACATTAAGCACTCACATCTGAAAGTGGTGCAAACTAAGCTGGGATGAGCGTAGACATTGTGTTTTCATAAAAAAACACCACCACAGTAGGTACAAAGGACTTCCGGCATTTCTCTGTAGAGCACACAGCTTTAACAAGGCTGTCACTCGAAAGGCTCCTCAGATGGCTTAAAACATAGGAGGACCATGGCTATACAGAATACTCATACTAATCCCATGCTGAGGCACTGAGCAGGCATGCAGGCCCTGCCTGTTCTGACCTCGGAGACGTCGGGAGGGAGGGTGACTCATGGACTTGGCCTGCTGACTTGCTCCTAAACCCCCCCCCCCCCCCCCAGAACCAGAGGGCGTACGGGCTGTGAAGCCCCAGTCTCTCTACGGACACGGGCCAAAGCTGAAGGTCTCGATCCAAGCTCGATTTATAAATTGCATGCGTCACGTTGCGTGCTGGTATGCAAATGTCTCAATTTCTCCTTATTTGTTCCACCTCAATCATGTATTTGACAAGCTGATGCCCAAAAAAAGTAAAAAAAATAAAAATAAACAAAAACCTCCCTACCCTCAGATAAGTATTACACACTTACACACTCCTACACTCCACCCAGCGAGCGTAAGAGCTGTACTCAGAGTAGCGGCAAAGGCCCCCACAGATCAACACCACTGTGTGCCGCCGGGCACCCGGCCAAACATGGAGAAGGAAGGGGGCACCGGGTGCAAGGAGAGCAGGAACAGGAACCGAAAGGGGGGAGAGAGAGAAAGGAGGGAGACAGGAGGAGGGTCACACATTCCTGTCCTAATGCATGGAGCAATCGATTCCGGCTCCGTTTCCTGTGCACTGTCCTCACTTCAAAGAGCTCCAGGGAGGAGAGTGGGGCGGCCCAGGGGGAGTGGTGGGGGGATGATGAGAGGAGGAGGATGAGCAGAGGAGTAGGAGGAGGATGGGGAGGGCTAAGCCCCCACTGGAGGTGAACAAAGCCGTCAGTGTGTGAATGGAGAGTCTGGCTGGGCTATGCTCTATCACTCTGTTTTCCACATTTAATCTCTCTCTCTTTACTCTCTTTCTTTCTCTAACCCCTCCCTTTCCACAGCTTCCTGGCCACATCTTGACTACATCTGTTCTGCTCCTTCACGCTGGGCGAGACTCCACTCATCCATCCATCCATCCCACCGTCCGTCTTGCCTTTTCTCTTCTTCCTATTTTTGACTTGAGCAGAAAGGTAGAGGCAGAAAGCCCAGACCATGTGAAAGTGGATTGGACACTAACCCCCAAACATTCTCATACGGACAAAGACAAAGAGGGCAGATAACACGCCTCTCTCTCTTGTCTCTCTCTCACACACAAACACAAACAGGCGTCGGGGTCCTCTGCGATCGTCCTCGACTGGTGGAGCGGCAGGGGTCATGGCTCGTTGCCAAGGCAACGGAGGCCGCTGGCCCTGGCATGCGGCCCACCGGTCTGGCTCTCCGGCTGGGAGGGCGCTGCGCCAACCCGCACTGGCCCAGCAGAGAGAAGCCCTCCTCTAACACACAGCCTGCCCGGCGTCACGCACACACCCTGATGATGTACCCGTAGTAAAGCCAAGACACCGACTGTAAGGAACTCTTTCCACCCCAGTGCACGTCACTAACATAGATTAGAATACTTTGACTGTGTGACTCATACAGGCCATCTACTTTGAGATCACGATATCGCTCAATGTAGTGGTGACATGCACTTAAAACATGGCTTCTGATATGTATCCGATTGATTGGCTGCGTCAACACTGATGCACTTAGGAGCCTTGCCCCATGGACTCGATAGCTACATTGTGACACCAGGCAGTGGGAAAACTCATGCATGTTGCAGAGCGCACAGGTTTCAGTGAAAGAGCGCAGACAGTATGAGGCGAGGGTTGCCCGTAACAAAATCAAATCAATTATCCATGTGATCCCAAACAGAATTAGCATTAGCGCCAAAATTAGAGGCACCTTTCTTTTTTGGGGGCTCGCCAAATGCTAAGCAGCAGCCCTTTCATCAAAGGACGCTTGATCTTAATTGGGAAGGCTTCTGTGATCTCTGCCATTAGCATCTTCTCGCGGCCCTTATATGGTCGTCAGCCGCTCAAGCCACATAGCCTGGCTGAAGTGGGCACAGGTGGGCCCTCGGCCCTGTAATATATTCCGTCGCCGGCCAGCGATTCGCTTCATGCCAATGGCCAAATCACTCCTGTGGCTGCTGGGGCCTACCGCTAACAGTGGGCAGTGGCCCCCCTCGCTGCCGCCGATCAGGAATATTTATGAGCTACTCGAGTTGAGTGGTCCAGAGAGGCCAAACAATGGGCCAATCAAAGCCCTGGCTGGGCGCTCCCATCACCACAGGGAAAAGGAAATGGAGTGGCGGGCGGGCGCAGGTCGGAGCGTTAGCGGTTGTTGAGGTGGACGTCTGACTTCCTCTTCCTGGAGGGGAGTTGCCATGGCCACTGGTGAAGGGAGCCAGTTTACAAAGTGTGTGTGTGTGGTAAAAAGAGAGCAGCCACCTCCTGTTAGGATCATGCTCTCTGCAACAACATGGTGTTCAGCTATACAGCATGGATAGCAGAAGATCAGTCAAAGAAGCTGATGAGCGAGTATATTTCAAAGAGAGAAAATGAATGAGACAGAGAATACATGTTTTTTGAAAATCCAAAAAGCAGTTAGGCCAACCTTGCCCCCTCACAAATTGACTGCCTCTCTCTCACACAGAGGAATGCTGGAGAGCTGACATCAGGTTTTTGGTCACCTCCCCGATTGCTCAGCCTAGACGGCCGGCCAGCTAGAGGAAAAGTCCTGGTGCTTCCAAACTTCCATTCACTGTGTTCTTTAGGACCTTCAAACAGCAGGCATTATTCTGTGCTCTTCCCTTGACTTGTGCAGAGACAATCCTGTCTTGGCAATCTACAGACAATTCCTTTGACACATTGCTTGGTTTGTGCTCTGACATGCATTGTCAACTGCGAAACATTATATAGACAGGTGTGTGCCCTTCAAAATCATGTCCCATCAACTGAATTTAGCACAGGTGGACTCCAATTAGGCTGTAGAAAAATCAAGGATCAACAGTGGAAACAGGATGCGCCTGAGCTCAATTTTGAGCTTCATGGCAAAAGCTGTGAATACTTATTTAAGTGTGATTTAGACTTGATTATTTATTTGAATAAATTAGCAAAAATCACGAAAAACTTTTCGAAACTAAATGAGTAAAACGTAAAGAGCTACTTTCCAGAGGCACTGTAGATCTTCCATCTGGGATTTATAATAGGTGGGATGCCATTTATGGTGGGGAAAAAGTAAAAAGAAAATACAAATTAAACCCAGCCTGAATAAAACTGAAATGCATAAATGAAATATCGAAACCAAAGCCTCCATCAATCATCACCATGCATAACGTCGCTGTTGCATAACGGCTCTTGTCCATTTGTGATGCCACAAGGACACATACTCCCAAAGAGACAAATAGCCTGGCTGTCGACTGGCAGTAAGTATGCTCGACACTCCCGTAGACATAGGCCACTTCCTGCGTGTTAACGAGTGGCCACAGCTGCCCCGGTCACCTTTGACCTTTCCACAGGAAGTCGAAAGGTAAAACGTCTGAGGGCTCTAAAGCTCGGCTTCCTCTCCTGAGCCTGCCATCAGAGAGATAGGGTTACAGTGCAGCTCTGCTCTGTGCCTCCCTTTCACTCTCACTCGTTGAAACCTATCCATGAAATGTCCCGTGAAAACATCCCTCTGCACACGCACTTATGAACACACGGTCAGAGGGACAGCAGTGACGACTTTCATAATCCGTGGCGGCTGTTGCTGCAAACGATGTTTCGGAAGGAGCAGGAAGCGAAGAGGCTGGTCACGCGGCTTCAGAGGAAGTGGCTACACTATCTCTCTCTCTCTCTCTTTCTCGTTCCTCTCATACCTCTGCTCCGCCCACGCGTGCAGACGAGAATATCCACTTCTGCAGAACAAGAGCAACATTCAAAGTGGCCTCTTTCACAAGCAGCCCCACCGTAACCACGGCGCCGTGGCCCAGACCCTGTCACGGCATGAAACACCAGGGCTAGACGGCCGCAATCCGGGGAAATGTAGCCGTCAAGGTTCACGGAGACTGAATGGCAATGTGCACGAGAGGATATACACTACGGTCACACACTGCCCTCCACACACTCTCTCCTTAGTACAGCGGATGCTCATTTAAAGGAGACGGAGCTCTGTTGTGTGATCCTACTGGTGTCTCCTCTGAACAGGCATTTCCCCGTGTTTCTCTTGGTACCTATCACTACCAAGTCTACCTCTCTGGCCGCCACTCTTGGGGACAAGGGGGGAATAGCCAAGTCTCTCAAAAATAAGGTGGGGAGTGGGATAGACTGGGAGACGTGGGTAGGGAAGAGGAAAAAGCTCAAACCTGGGGCATTGTGGCCCAGTTCTGGAGGAGGAATGAAGGAGCGTCTGTCGCCCAGCCCTGCCGGTGACGCTGGCGGTGACTCACGGGACCGTGGCACTGCTGCAGTGAGACCCAGTGGGGGACGCAGCGCCGTAATGCATGGGAAGAGGCGGATGGTTCGCTGCTGCTATGTACCCTGGGTTCCGTTTAAAAGGAACATTTGTGGGACAACATTTGTTGCGCACCCTGAGTGGCATCATGACAGCATTTTGTCATACCTTGTAATGTGGGGGGAAAATATTATTATTTTGTATTATTTTGTATTATTTATATTTCTGGTATGACTATTTTGGCTCTGTTATACGTAGTTGTTGCCTGCCTTGTCATAACAATTTCTTTGCCCAGAATGATCCTGTATTATACTGTGCATTAGACAAATAAAACACTTTGAACTTTGAACTTTTGAACTTTAAAATACACACAGAAGAAAATAGACCTTTCTTTGGTTTTGTCAGAGCATCAGTCTGAAGCAAGCCTTGACAATCTCCTTTCTGAAGGAGTCCTGAATGGTGAACGCTGGAAGAGAAATTGTGATGCAGACTGGAGCTGGAGAATAGGCCCTGGCCTTGGTCTATACAGCTCAGGCGACAGGGAGTATTGTCCCTGTGTTAGGAGATAGGAATTATGCTGGGTAAGGGACAAGGACACTGTGTTAAGAGATAGGTATGATGATGGAACCACAGACAAGAAGCAGCAAACATTAAATCTAGGTTGGTGTTTAAACCTGGCTCTGTTTTTGTGCAGACACCAAAGGTTTGATTCAACCATCATAATTTGGACATAAACACTGATGCTGTGCTTTAAAAGCACTTTTGAAATCGGTGAGGCCTGCGCTTGCTGTGTTTTTGCTCTAGTGCGACAGCGGCCTTGACTCGGCGCGGCTGTGGCTGTCTGACTTTCTGGTCCGGGGCTCGGTCGGATCCTCAGCCCCCTTGCATAACCGCGTCGACACCAGAAATGAGCCACCAGGAAGGGAAGTGGAGGCTCACCCTCCTGGGCTGCTATCAGCTGCCGAGTTACAGTTGTTGCTGAGGAGTCACGGTCACGCGCACACGCACAGTGTCCGTCACTCAGCACAAAGCAGATAATAATGTAGTGACTGACACAGGAGAGTGAGGGAGGGGGAGGGGAGCGGTATGACTCATAGACCCTCTTTCTAACCCTCGTCCATCTTCATTACACAGGAGTAACGGATGTTTGTGCAAGCCAAACACATCTATACGTAGGGTGGGGCCGCGTTATCTCAGGGCAAAGAGCTTGGACTCCAATGAATCTATGATAACAAAACAGACCAGCGTGTTTGGCTGCTTAGCGGTTGCCGCCGTAGATGCTGTTGAACAGCAAATAATGTATCCTCTGTTCAAGGTCACAAGGACTTTGATGTTTATTTAGTGACATAGGAAGTTATACTGAGAGCAGACAATTTTTGAGGAAAAACACACAAGAAAGTGTATATTCAAACATTATACACAAAGACTACTTACCCCAAGCATGAACATTTATGATTAGATGGGTGTATGTAACAACTTCAACTGACACATTTACTTTCAATACAAGCAAAAAATTATAATGAGAAAAAAAAATCTTTAGAAAGTACCATTTTGCCCATAACGCCATTGCAACATGCAGTGTCGCTTTCAAATGGTCAAGGCTAAAGAACAAAAAGACCTGTGCACAAAAGAGCATCCCTGAAAAGGGAAAGTGACTTGACCAGCCATCATCTCCTAATCTACAGACGTCAACATCTTTCACAGAGCAAACACTGTATCAACACAGATGGAAACAATGAGAGCAAGTGTGTGTGTGTGTGTGTGTGTGTGTGTTTGCGCGCGCCTGTGCTGAACTTAGGTCAGCCGTGTGGTAGCAGGCGGGCAGCCTGTGTCAGATACAAATGAGCATGGCGGCAGCAAAGCCCTAATGCATCAGAGCAGGAAGCCATTAACATGGTATTACCAGGCGGATGAGGGGCAGGAAATGAAATTCAGCTGCCCTCCGAGAGGCTGGAGTCACAGTCCTCCCTCCCTGCGGGCAATTGATTACCGTGGCCTTTCGCTGGGCTGGGCATGGGACTCGTATGTTTGTGTGTGAGAGACAGAGAAAGAGAGAAAGGAAAGAAAGAATGAATGGGATCAGAAGCTACACAACGTTTGGGTAAAAAGAAGCAGTATCGGCAGTGTCACAAAACCCATAAGAATCCCTCTCAAGCCATGAGAGCACCTCTACTGGCTCTTCGAGATTCAACGAGGCACATGGGAGGGACTTTGAAGGGAACGGACCACAACCCCTCATTTGGCTTCGGAACACGTCGCTAAGGGGGACGTTCGGCCGGCTGTGGACCACCGCCGAAAATGACTGGGGGGTTGCATAGTTCCTTCCGTGCCGACTTGCCCAATGCACTTACCTTATCGACGGTTAATGTTCCCTGACCTTGCCTAGTCAAACATTAACCGGGGAGAGCTCCCGGCTCTGTCACGGCTCAACTTCTCCCCTGATAAGAAGGGGACAAGGAAGCCGGCCTACCTGACTCACATGGCCAGATGCCTGGATCTCACTTCAAGGGCAAGCCAAAAAGTCCACCAGAGGTGTGGCTACATGTGTTTGGCTTCTTCCACGCCTAACACTTAGTCAGGGTTAGGCCTCTTCTCCTAAAAAACCCGCGCTCCAGCACGCGCTTCACCTACATCTGGGAAGAAAAGGTCTCCTTTAAAGCTCGGCCCTCCTTGACATTTGTGGGATAATTGTAGCTCATGCTTGGACTAGCATGGGGACTTTATCAGTCTGGAGAGGCGAGAGGGAGGGAGAGATAAGGACTGCCATTATGTGGGGCTAGGGGCCAATGGAGTGGGGACACAGTGTCCTGACAAAGCCATGGGCCTGCTCTGCAAACACCCACAGAGCAAACAGCGCTCCAGCCCACACGCGTGTTCAAACACTCCACGTCTCCCTCCAAACCCTCAGCACACACACATGCTCGCTATTGTAAGCCTTATCGCCGTCCTTGGATACAGTGCCATTGTTTGCGCTCACCCATCTTTGCTTAGCATCTCCTGCTGACATGAGGTGGATTAAAGTACAATTACTACTAACCCCCATTCCCCCACCCCGCCCCCCCCCCCCCCCCCCCGGTTCCAGTCCAGTACGGTTCTCACCCACCGCTCAGTCTTTTTCATATTTGCCAATGTTTAGCACCTTGTTTTTGGTGCTCTATGAAAACACCATGTGTCTCTCGCAACTTTCTGTTCCCTCTCAGTCTGCGGCTCTTCCACTCATTGTGCTGTGCTCAGCACCCCTGCTTCCTGTGTTCTCCTTCGTCCGCCTTTCCTTCCTCTATCTACTTCTGTCTTCTGCGTTTTGTTTTTCTTTGGTTCGCCGCGGTGTTCTTTTCGTTATCGGAGTGTCTCACACGCCGTTAAAGTGAATGAGTGAGCCCCGGGGAGCCGCCGAGACGGTAACCAGCTGACTCAACGCCCCACACAACCACAGACGGTTTGTTTGGAATCTATGGTCACAGAGCTGAGGGGAAGTTACTGCAGGAAATGTGTATTGGTTGATTAAAAACTGAACACAGACGACGCCATAGCCTATATCGCGGCCAGCCAGCATTAGTAAACAAAAGTTACTAAAATTCGCGAGCTGAAATTGAGAGCTTCCCAAAGAGAGACAGCTTGAATAATATTACAGTCGGTTGTTTGTGACGGCTGACCACTGGCTGAATGTCTGTGAGCTATTGGCTGAAATCCGTTGAATGAAAAACAGTCCAAAGAAAGAAATAAGGGGGTCAGGGAGTAGATTGCCCATATTCCAACTAGAGATCACCCAGATTCTTTCCCACCAGGTCTAAAGTGGAGGCTAATCTTTTCCCAGTTAGGAAGTGAATGGGCGTCATTGTAGCTTTGCATGAGCTTAGCCTTTTTCAAAGCCTCTTAGTAAGATCTAACCACATTATTCACATTTTGAATACAAAACGTGTGCACACACAAACACACAGAGAACCATTCTCAGAACTCAAGACAACAGGACAAAAACTGCAGTCCACAGACCTTCCTGGTGAACATTTTACGGACAACTAAGTTTAATAATGGGCACTTTAAAGCACGTTTTCACTAATCATGCCAAAAAACAGAGGCCATTGTTTCCACCTAAACTCTAAATTGCTAGTAAAAGCAGATAACTTCGAAGTTGATTAACATTGAATGGATCTGCATTCTAATGCCCTCCATTCAGGGCCATACCAAAATGAACTCCAAAAGTAGGATTCGGAGTCGCCAGATGGTGGAACAGAGTCGTCTGATCAACAGACAGACAGACAAAGCAGTGGGGGGGCGAGAGGTCACACTGCGTCCCTGCCCTTCACCACGTTGGCAGGGGGGCAACCAGCTGAGCGTCATCCTGAGAGCCACGGGGGGCCTTTGTAGGCTGCCATTAGGGTCCCGTTGAGTTTCTCAGACCTCATACAGAAAATACTGGAGACCCACTCTCTGAGCGGGAGAAGACCGCACTTCTATTGTGTGAGCGTGTGGTGGAGAGGACTGGAACAGGGACTCCAGCCCGGTCACGTTGTGTGTGACCCCATCGTAGGGGTAGCTCTTAAGGTGCTCTACCCCCGGAGTAGCTCTACCTCACGTGGCTGCTGCTGCTGCTGCTGCTGCTGACTGCACTCACAGGTCTCCCCAGGTAGTGAGGCACTGCAGAGACCTCCTAGTGGGGCTGCAGACCGCTGCAAAGGAAAACGCTTGACCTGACTCCCCGAGCAAACACGTGCGCACAAACAAAAGCCCAAACCCTTGGAAAACTGCCATGGATACAGTCATTGAAATGGAGAAAAAGGTGGCTCTTGGGTTTTTCTCTTGGGGAGGGGGCTTGGTGGGGGGTAAAAGGAGAGCAAATACCTACTGTTAGGATCCTGCACTGCAAGTGGCATGGCTCTCTTCTTTGCAATTGAGTGTGTGCATTGTGCATGTGTGAACAGATGTGAGACATTCAAAGTGTATAGTAGGCTGTGTGTTTGCTTGCATGATGGGAGATTGTAATAGTAGCCAACGTGAGGAAGGATGTGTCTTTGATTCCATGGCTGCAACTGAATCACACCCCAAAATATATTCAAGCCGATTCAATCCCCCCCAAAATACTTCAATCTAAATGCTTAAATCAGACTTGACTTAACAAAAGCGCTGTCTGAAAATGTCGGAGCTTAAATCCTTACGCAGTTTCCCAAGTAGCGCCAATAACAAAAAGATCTACAGTTCTTCATTGTGGTGAAAACAGATTAATCCAAAGCTTTCTCTGGCACATTCCTCAGACTGAATCATTTTCCATGCAGTGAGCCCAGGGTGAAGGCCATGGGCGAAGTCAGGAGGAAGAACGGCGATCACGCCGTGTTTTAGTACAACCACACTCCGGGGATCGAGTTCAATGATCTAGCACCCACAGCTAACTGCACGATAACATGGCAGACACTTTCTAGCCAAAAACCTCGACACGTGTTTGACTAGAGCAGCGGGGTTTCAAAGTTCTCCATCTCATTACATGAACTGACGAGTAGATTATACCCATCGGGGACGTTCATCTTGTGACACAGCCTGACGGCTCAGGGCCAATGCCATGGCTTGCGAAACAGGTCTTCCCTTCGGGGGAATAGAACGTGTAGTACTGGAGCCGGACTGCTTCCACCAGAACAGGAGACGGAAGGCCGTGTTCAGTGTTCACACCAACACCGGAACGGTGGGTATCGGGTGCGGCCTCTTTGGAATAGGTGCGAATAGACTCTTCTAATTTTAGAGTCCTCGGGGTAAGATCGGCTTCCAGGGCCCCTTGTAAATAACTAGGAGTCGGGCCCAGCGGAAGAAAGCAGGAAGAAGGGGCCGCACTGGAATGCCCAGGCTTCCTGGGAATGTGAGGAAACTTTCAGCAGGAAAGTATGACGCTATTGCTCATGTTTGTAACAGAACGCAGGGTGCACAACTGCTATTAGCAGGCCACACACACACACACACACACACACACACACACACACACACACACACACACACACACACACACACACAAACACACACACAAACACACACACACACAC
>JAVQJS010116809.1:0-12327 GCA_036024795.1 Galaxias rostratus | reverse complement strand
CATCGCGTAGGGAGTGTGAGAATTGAGTGCCTGGGTAGCACACACACACACACACACACACACACACACACACACACACACACACACACACACACACACACACACACAAAATTTGCAAGTGCAGTAACGTCTACGTTGGAATTTTGTTTTCACAAAATGTGCTACGTCACTCTTTTTCACAACTTACAGTATATGTGAGCCCCTGCCAAGGCTAACACACAACACCCTTCATTTATCGTAATCTTAGACCGTTCTGACAGTATCCCCCGAGGGTCCACCGAGACCAGTGGGCGCACATTAAGTATTATGGGTTATCTCATTGCCCAAGAGCTTCCGGAGCAGGCTATTATGTGAAATGGCTCCGGTAGAAGTGAGAGAGTGAACCGCCTGGGGCTGGCTGCCAAACCCGCACCGGCTGGAAATGTTACAGCTCTGCTTCGAGCTGGAATGCAGAACTAAGGCGTGTAGTCCCATGGCTTTAATCTTTGGCGTCAAAGGAAGTCGGAGGAAGTATTGCAAAAAGTGAACGTACAACCCCATGTTAAAATCCTGAGATTAAAGACTAGTAGTTAATGACACAAATAAGCAACACACAAACTTGAAGTGGGTGAAAATTAATTTGTGAAAAATTGCAATACATGCTTACAACGGCACATCATTAAATAGCAGTGCACTGTAGACTTGAGTTCCTGATCAGTAAAAGAGGAAACATTTCTGCCTTAGACCTTGAAACAATGAAACACCCCTATGAAACTGCAGTGCAAATATCAGGTTCTCGAAAACTCAATATCACACTATCCTTAGATGTACGTGTCTGGTCTGCAGCAGTAAGTCACACAAGGAAATATTGTGTGTGTATAGCAGCCGGGCACGGCCGTAGCCAAAGCATGACCCCTGGTCCTCTGCCTAGGCGCCTACCTCTCGAGGAGAGCTGGGGAGACAACGAGGTTTTTCCCCATCCAGCAGCTTTTTGATGGCCAGCATGACCTTGTCTCGCCTAGTCTGCCGGTATAACTTCTCCTTGTCACACAAAGCTAGGCTGAAGCGCAAGTCCAGTTTTGTACTACGAAGAGGAAGAGACAAAAAATAACGTTTTGTGAGGGGGCACTTAATTTGATGTGTATTTTAAACATTATGATTATTACAGATATAGAGGTAATACTAAGAATTTCTTAAGGCACGAATCAAGCACATTTTTTTCAGATGATTCATTGTTTCATTTTGTGCCAATGGGCAATTGAAACCTATACTGTCTTGTTGACTCAATCCAAACAAATTGTTAATGGCAAAACCTTAGCATACCTGAGATATGTTGACATTTTGTCTTCTATCATTGCATATTAACAATAATTAATTGACTGGAAGTCTGTTTATTTAATAATTTAACCTATTGGCAACCCATAGAAGCCAGAGGAGAAACCTACTCTATCAAGACATCAGCAGAGCGCAATTATGGTGACAGACAAGAACAACATGGAAATACATACCAGAACTCCAGGGACATTTCCAGGTACACTTGGGTTGCCTGTCAAAGCAACAAAAGTCTTGGTTATTCTAAGATCGAGAGGGTGATGACATGATAAATCCTGTAAATGTGGTCTGCTGACTCAGATGTCTCATAGATACCACGAAGGAAAACTGTAGTGTAGTAGTAGCGATGAAAGTGTTACACAAGTCTTACTTTGCCAATGAGAAATGGAACGGTCTCCGTTTGGCCCACTTTCAATTTGGAGATGGGATACGATGCTGTCCCAAGTGTCTCATCCATTACATAATTAGCATCCATGAGCGTTATCTAATGTAGAGTATACAAACAAATCAAGATAGATACATATCTTTTTGTAATTGCAGTAAAACACATTGCCACTCTAAGAAATAGCCTCATGCTGACAATGTCATCGATTTTCTTGCACAGTTAATAGTTGAAAAACATATTATCGAACACATGAATTAGATTGACTTGCTGAGTACATTCTGAGAGCGTACCTCCAGAATGTTCTCTTGGTTTGGATCTAGTATGAAGTCAAATGTCTCATTCCAGTTTGGGTTGATGTCATTGTCTATGTGTCGTGTCTTCTTTCTGCTCTCTGGAGCCGTAGGGATTAACAACTCCACATATGGATCAGGTGTGTCCACTGTCCATTCATGTATACATCCGCACGCACGCACGCACGCACACACAATGTATGATGACTATGCATTCAAATACCATCTACATGATGAAGACCGTGACATCACTGAAAGATATTCATGACCCAATAGGAACGTATGACTTTACGTCTGTGTGAATCAATCTTTAACTGACAGAATTAGACTTAATTAGCATGTTCTAAAAATAGCTATGGCAATGCAATACCCGAACAGATAGCACCAAACGTAGTTCATGTGCCCTGATAAATTCCATCATTCCATTACAGGACACAGATGACTGGAGTATACAGGTGGAAATGGCAATCAGTCACACTCACATAGGTCCCCGAGGGCACCCTTGGTGACATTCTCCGCCCGCACCACTGTCACTCTGAACTTGTGAGAAAACTGCTGCTCCACCTCCAAAGTAATACAAAGACAGTATGAGAACCAAATAATAGCTAAAAGGACAAAAGTATTAAATGTAGCTTCCTTTTTAGGTCATATAGTCAACATTATAAATAGACGGTATATTTCCTTGGTTTTCATGTTCTTAACTATATGCCAAACGCAGTTCACTCAATTTTTCTGTCTCACTTCTCCCTCCTCAGATGTCAAGGGCTAGTCTTTCATCGATGCAATGCTGTGGTAATTCTGAGAAGCTTGTTGCCACAAAATAACCATGAAATAACTAATGAATTAACTAGTTTGAGTAGAGGGAGCTGTCGTTAGAAGCATTACACAAAAATCGACCTAGAATACAGCAACCCTGTACATCACATTTGGAAAAATCATAAAGGCTATTGATGCAAACCCACAAGATTATGCATATACTTACAATGATATATTGGTAGGGGTCTATGGAAGACATTTTCAGATAGTGTGAGAGTAGGACTCAGCTTGCAGGATTGCTTTCGTCCAGTCACTTTGCTTGAACTTGAACTTGGTAAGTCACACCAGTTGTAAAGGAGCATTTACAATCTGGATATAAACAAAGTAATGAAACATAAGAAGGTTGACAAAAAGGTACAATAGGGGTAAAAACATTTTGCAAAATAATTACAGACTTAAATATTGTTATGAACAAAAGGAATACAGCCACCATAGAAAGAAATAAATATTTTTGCTAATGTATTAAAATCAAATAACTGAGAAATTACATGTACACAAGTATTCACAGCCTTTACTCAATACTGTTGATGCACCTTTGCCAACAATTATAGCCCCAAGTCAGTTTCGCCCATTCCTTTTTGCAGCACCTCTCAAGCTCCCTCAGGTTGGATGGGAAACGTTGCTGCACAGCCATTTTCAGATCTCTCCAGAGATGTTTAATCAGATTCAAGTCTGGGTCCTGGCTGGGCCACTAAAGGACATTCTCAGAGTTGTCCTGAAGCCACTCCTTTGATATCTTGGCTGTGTGTTTAGGGTCGTTGTCCTGCTGAAAGATGAATAGTCACCCCAGTCTGAGATCAAGAGCGCTCTGGAGCAGGTTTTCATCTAGGATGTCTCTGTTCATTGCTGCATTCATCTTTCCCTCTTTTCTGACTAGTCTCCCAGTTCCTGCCACTGAAAAACATGACCACAGCATGATGTTGCCACCACCATGCTTCACTTTAGGGATGGTATTAGCCTGGTGATGAGCGGTGCCTGGTCTCCTCCAAACATGATGTCTGATATTCACGCCAAATAGTTCAATCTTTGTCTCATCAGACCAGAGAATATTGTTTCTCATGATCTGAGAGTCCCTCAGGTGCATTTTGGCTAACTCCAGATGGGCTGCTACATGCCTTTTTCTGAAAATCGGCTTCTATCTGGCCAACCAACCATACAGACCTAATTGGTGCAGGCTGCAGAGAGGCTTGTCCTTCTGGAAGGTTCCCCTCTCTCCACAGAGGAATGCTGGAGCTCTGGCTGAACGCTGGCAGAGTAACCATTGCGTTCTTGGTCACCTACCTGACTAAGGCCCTTTCCCCCCTGATTGCTCAATTTAGACGGCCGTACAGCTTTAGGAAAAGTCCTGGTGATTAGGAACTTCTTAATTTTACAGATGATGGAGGCCACGGTGCTCATTGAGACATTCAATGCAGTAGAAATCTTTCTGTATCCTTTCCCACATTTGTGCTTCATGGCAAAGATTGTGACTACTAAAGTACATACATGTTATTTATTTTTAAGACATTTGCAAAAATCTCAAAAAAACGTTCTTTGCATTGTCATTATGGTGTCTTGTGTGTAGAATTTTGAGGAAAAAAATGTATTTAACACATTTTGGAATAAGGCTGTAACATAACAAAATGTGGAAAAGGTGAAACGCTGTGAATAATTTCCTCATGCTCTGTATATGTCTTACAACCTAACTTTATGACCCTTGAGAAAAGCATATATCAAGTATTTGACAAATTAAGAATTAATCTTAGATCTTTATAGGATCTTCTGTAAACAATGAAATGCCCATGAAAAGTTTGACAATGCCTATTCTGGCAATGGACATTGCACAGGAATAAAGAAGGGAATCATCTTGTCGCAAAATATTCTCTATTGCTACAACCTTCAAACCAAATGTCCTGTCTTATCAGAGAAGTAGTCCTGAAACCAGATTATCGAATCCCAGCAAGGTTATAATATATCCAAAAGCAATCTGTGATTAGGTATATCAAATGTTTTTGAAAAGTAAATCAACAAAGCTGCAAAACATCGTGGTTTTTAGGTTTCTCCAGGTCTCCATCTAACCATAGGACGACAAGATGTTGAGCGAAGCTGAAAATTGGTGGAAGATCAGAAACGATTTGGGATCAGCTTCAGGCTTTATGAAGAAGATCATGTACAAAGTTGTCCCAGAAAATTACTTGATTTCTTTAGTATTGACAATTTTCCTCAACTCTAATCATTGTTTTATCGTAGCTGGACAATGCCCCATGCTAATAAAGGTTCTAAATGACAATATCATTTGTTAGATTTTTTAACAAATATCTTGTTGTTTATTCAATAAAACTAAAACAAAAGTATTTTGCTCAAACAAACACAAAGTCAAACCAGGGAAACTGAAATTCTGCAAAGAGACGTGGACTTATTTTTACATTTATGCAAATCTTTGAGGTTGTTGTGTGTGGACGCATGCCTATGAATGTTACCGTAGATCGTGTCACATGGCCAATGAGGCTTTTGTTCCGCTGATGGTCAACAAAGCATACCAACTCTGAGAGGAGTTTTAGCACGTAGTGCAAGAGAGTGCCCGCAGTACTAGTCACGTACAGGGCCTTGATGTTCCAAGTTCAACGACGAACTCCATAGAGCAGTGCAAACGTATCACTTACAGTGCCAGTTGACTCATTGTATTGTATTAGGCAAAAGGCCTCGTTGTTTTATATTAAACGGTAAGTATCCTTCCATCTAAGAGCGCAAGCTTTTTCATATAACGTAACAGACTATGAAAAATCTGTCAACAAAGTTCCATATCATAGAATAACATCATCCAATCAGAGCGAACTCACACATGATTGTTGACAATGAGCACTAAATTAGTATATTTCAGTTGAATCACTTTCGCCAATTTGAGTGTAAATTTGCAACAGCACAAAACAAATAATTAATTGCGATCCTCACCAGCTAGTATCTATTAAATTGACGTGACTTTTTAGCCAATTAATAGGCCTACTTGTGCTGGTGAGGCGGGTTTAGGTTCAGAATCAATAAATGTTTGGAAAAAGTTGCCAACATCTCATTAATATAATTAATCCAAAATGAAGTATAGATCGGGTGTATTGGATGGCATTATCTTGATCAGTCGAAATATGGGATGTGTACAGATACATGGAAGTAAGACTTAACTTTAGTTAGACTTAAGTTAGTAACTTTGAATTTCATTTAGTCTAATGACATTTACAAGAAGGAGTGGGTTTTGGTCCACTAAATATAAATGATGTAATTGATTACGCAACAAAAAAAGCATTAATCAGAATGACAAATGGTTAGTTTGCCTGAAATCAAAAAAATAGATAAGAATACATGCATTACACACAATAATTACTACAAACCCGTAGGGCAGTATTATCAGGCTAATATCTTTAAAACCCAAATATGTTTGACATACCTTGTGGGGAAGACACAATCAACACTTTAATCCTACAAAATGTGGCATAATGTGAAGAAATATTGTTCCACCACACCGCGAATAAGGAGGTGCTTTAGTCTTGATCTGTCGAGAAAACGAAGCTCACAGTTAAATGTAGTTTAGCTTAGTTTTGGGAACTTACATCTTTAAAATGTAAACTCCAGGTAGAACTGCCTTACAAACTGAAAAATCGACTGTATGTAAACAGTATTATTCGGGTGGAAGGCATAACCTATTCGCATCGGAGAGAACCTGCAAGCTGTCTACATTCCATTCTTGAGAGCGAAGAGAATGGGTTTTGCAACCATCCCCAATGCGCTACTGTTTCCGTAAAAAAAATCTTAAATCAGCAGTTGATGTATCCACTGGAGGGCGCGCAAAGAATGACCAATAATAAAAACAAATTAGTTAAAAATGCGAATTAATTGTTAAATTAACAGCTGTAGCCCAAGATTAACCGTTTTAGTTTTTTTAATAAACCACGTAGTTAACACATTATCATGTCATGCCTTTTCATTTCAAATGCAGCCATCGGCTAATTCAGATTTATTGTACAAAGATAAATGTTTACTTTACTCAACATATATATTTGAAATAGTGTAACATTCCTTGTTCTACTATGCTACATTGTTAGTAGGTCTATTTGGTTTATATGTTGTTTTAAATCAGTTGGTTTTCCTAGACCTTTAAAACGTGCCCTCTCTTTCAGACTTCATATGCATGTGCGTAAAGTGAAACATGCTTTAGGTCAACAATAAAAAATACATTTATAATGATGTAAAATATATATATATATACAATATATCAAATAAGGTATAAGCCTATTGTAAAAGTTGCCTCAACCCAAAGTAATTCACTTAAAGTATATAAACTATATAAAGTATATAAACCATAAACTGTTTAAAATTACAGTACATCGTCATATTAGTACATCACAGCAGTACAGTTTCATAGAGACGGCTAAAGAAAACACAAGACGTACATTTTTTGTACTTGAAATCCAAGTTGTGTAAACCTATTCGTTTTTAAACTCCAAATAAAATAAAAGCTTTAAAGAAATTGCCATCCAATTAATAAGTAGTACATTACTTGAAATAATTTCTGATCAGTAATTTGGGAACATTTAAAAAAAAATCGACATCAGTCACCATTCGTTTCGAGTGGCCAACACATTTACGCAAAAGCCAATTTCGTACCTGGCAGTGGCACGTTGAAGGCTTACGTCACACCGTTCTTCGAGTATATATTACTGCAGCAGAAAACTTCCACTATCACATCCTCCGAGTTGGAAGTAACTTGCCCCGACGGATAGAGGGAAAATCAGAGACTACAGAGAGTAACAGCAAAACATTGGAATGAATAGAAGTATACTTACGGCTGTACTTTTGGCACTGGGGTTGATAGTCTGTGAAGGTAAGTGTTGGATCTAAAAATGTTTGCGTATAATAACACAATAAGTGTATTATGTATGCAAGTAATACAATTTACAAACGTTTAGAAAACAGTACAATATACAAAGATGCATGTGGTATGGTCTGTCGATTATTTGCCTAGTATATGAATAGTATGATACATTCATGAACAGGACTCGTTCAAGATTTTTTATTTAATTATTACCTTCCAACCTACATTTCTACAGGAAATCCTTGCTGCTCCCAGCCATGCGAAAACAGTGGTGTATGTACTACTCTTAAACAGGAGGCATATGAATGCGACTGTACACGCACTGGATATTATGGGAAAAACTGCTCGACTCGTAAGTTCAAATTAATTAGGAACTGATCATTTATAGCAGAAGTAATTAAAATAAATTAGAAAAGGAACAATTTGATGCTATGATTATTGTTATAGAATGTTCTTGTATTACATATTTATTTGTTTGAGTTTTCTTTTATCTGGTTTATAGCGGAATTCTTAACATGGATGAAACTCTCCCTGAAACCAACCCCCAACACAGTACATTATATTCTCACTCACTTTAAAGGATTCTGGAACATTATCAACAATATCTCTTTTCTCAGGGATGCCATAATGAAATATGTTCTCACATGTAAGTTTTGACATATTTGTTATTCATGTTTTACAATTTCTGTATTTGAACTAAATATAAAGCTTAACTTTATCTTTATTGTGACCATGCCGATATGACATTTGTTAATCGAACTGTAAAATATATGTCTGTTCTCTAGCCCGATCTCATTTAATCGATAGTCCCCCCACCTACAACGCTGATTACGATTACAAAAGCTGGGAAGCATACTCCAACCTCTCCTACTACACACGCACACTCCCCCCTGTGCCTTTAAATTGCCCAACCCCGATGGGTGTCGTAGGTAAGTGATCACACTTGCTTTAGGTCACTGGAGAACCTGTTCTTTTAGATTTCTCTCTGCTAAATTTAAATGGCTTTGCAAAAGCTCAGCACTGGGTGCACGCATGTACAGTTTTCAGCTTTTATTTTTAATACAAAACCTACAGTGGCCTCATTAAAAGGAGGCACCATTTACACCATAAAGACCAGAAGACAGATTGTTAACCGAACTCTTGGTTTTCCAGGCAAGAAAGAGCTGCCTGATCCCAAGCTACTGGCAGAGAAACTTCTGGTGCGAAGGGAGTTTATCCCTGACCCTCAGGGCTCTAGCCTCATGTTTGCCTTCTTTGCCCAGCACTTCACGCATCAGTTTTTCAAGTCTGACATGAAGAAGGGCCCTGCCTTCACCACAGCTAAAGGACACGGGGTAAGGAAAACCTCATTGGTGTAATTTCAGTTAATGGTTAAGTTGAAGCGAATTGCAAATATAATGTTGTCAAATAAATATGAAGGTGGATTTGTTTCCAGGTGGACCTAAGCCACATCTATGGAGACACTCTGGAAAGGCAGCATAAACTCCGGCTCCACAGGGATGGCAAGCTGAAGTTCCAGGTAAAGGAAATAATTTAGGTATCAAACCAGGTACCTAAAATGTGTCAAAATGTGTTTCAACTAATAATTTCTTGTCTTTGCAGGAGCTGGAAGGGGAAGTCTACCCACCAACAATGAAGGAGGTGGATGTTGCTATGCACTACCCCCCACAAGTACCTGAGTCGTACCGCCTTGCAGTAGGTCATGAGGCCTTCGGATTGGTCCCTGGTCTTATGATGTATGCAACCATCTGGCTCAGAGAACACAACCGTGTGTGTGATATCCTAAAGGAGATCCACTCTGACTGGGACGACGAGCGACTATTCCAGACCACACGTCTCATTCTAATAGGTGAGCAAGGCAAACTCTCGTTGAAAAACATAAAAAAATGTCAAAATAAACGAATTTCAGCTAGAGATATTAGATTTTTGTACAAAATAACATAAAAAATTTAAATGATCTATATATATTTTTATTTTTGTGTTTCGTAAAATAATCAATTTATTTTAAAAAAATAATAGAACTCGTCTATGAAAAGTCTAGAATGTGTATATATGTGTTTATATATATATATATATTTTTTTTATAGGTGAGACTATCAAAATTGTAATTGAGGACTACGTTCAGCACTTGAGTGGCTACAACTTCAAGCTGAAGTTTGACCCTGAGCTGCTCTTTAGCCAGCGCTTCCAGTACCAAAACCGCATCGCCTCAGAGTTCAATACCCTGTACCACTGGCACCCCTTGATGCCCGACACGTTTCACATCGAAGAGCAGGTCTACAACTACCAGCAGTTTGTCTTCAACACGTCGTTGGTGACCGAGCACGGCATCAGTCAGCTGGTTGAGTCCTTCACCAAGCAGGTGGCTGGCCGGGTAAGAACACAGATGTAAACCTCATAGATATGACCTGAGTTGATACGAGGTGGTTTTTGAAGTTTCCTAGTGGTATAAAAGTGGTATTTTATGGGCATTCTTAGACTCAGTATCCACCAGTTACTCTTTATTTGTAATGGGATTAGATACTATGATATAGATAAATATTGATTTTAATTTGTCTTTTTAACTGTTTAACTGACTTTTTGTTACCTGCTTACAGGTTGCTGGAGGTCGTAATGTCCCTGGTCCATTAATGTACGTTGCACTTAAATCTATTGAAAACAGCAGGAAGATGCGCTATCAGTCCCTCAACGCCTACAGGAAACGATTTTCAATGAAACCCTACAACTCATTTGAAGAACTAACAGGTAAGAAACAGTCATGTCATGAGGTGAAAACTACCACGGTTTTTGACATTAGGAGAACAACAGTAATATTCAACACTCAAGAGTATGCTTAAGTACTTATTTGATTTGTATTTACAACAACGGCACAGCCAAAAAAATGAACCAGGACATTTCCAGTGTATATATGGATCTGAAGGGATTATTTCCAAAGTGGAAAAGAGGCATAGTGGATAAAACGCATATGTACTGTAGAAAAATAAAATAATGAAACTGGTCTGAATCAATGTCTACAGTACTCTATATGGCTGTGAAGTATTGCTGGTGCGGTCAATCATTGTATACATTATATACAGGGCTTGTAGAGAACAGATGTGCCCTTGCGGCTCGTAATAATGTAAGCAGTTTTTTGGTTGAAAGAAAGATATAAACACATTGAAAGACCACTGCGAGGCTCAAAAAAGAAAGAGAGCCGTTGTTTCTCTCATAGTTTGTGTGTGGGATTAGGTGTTTTTTTAAGGAGTCTTTATGTAGACAGGATGCATTAGATTAACAGCATAGACAAAACACAGATGGTGCGACATGTAAAAACACTTGCCAATGGAGTCAAACTAACATATTCCTCAATCCTCCCTGTCCCTCAGGTGAAAAGGAAATGGCTGCCATCTTGGAGGAGCTGTACGGAGATGTGGATGCTGTGGAGCTCTACCCAGGGCTACTGGTGGAAAAGCCTCGTTCCCATGCCATCTTTGGGGAGACAATGGTGGAGATGGGTGCCCCCTACTCGCTGAAAGGCCTCATGGGAAACGCAATCTGCTCTCCTGAGTACTGGAAGCCCAGCACCTTCGGCGGAACAGTGGGCTTTGACATTGTCAACACAGCGTCCTTACAGAGGCTGGTCTGCAACAATGTCAAAGGGCCCTGCCCTGTGGCTTCGTTCCACGTGCCCAACCTGAAGGAGGAGTCCTTCACAATAAATGCCAGCACGTCACACTCTGGCAGTAATGATGTGAACCCCACGGTCATTTTGAAAGAAAGGACTGCGGAACTGTAATCTCAAATGAATTTAATATTTGTATTTATTTATATTTATTTATTTGTATTTATATATTTATGATGGAATCATTTCTCAATAACCTGTTTTGATACTGTTTTTATTTAGTTATGTTTTAAATAATTTCTCATGATGTTTGTCAAGTGCAGATTATTTGTATTTTTCTATTTATTTAAAAGTTAATTTATTGTATTTAGTTAAAAAATAATGATGACCTCATATAAAGCACTGTCAATAATATTTTGATGACAATAATTTTACTGATCAATACTTGAAGTTTAAACTTAATCGCTTACTTAGTTTACAATCTAAACTATGCTGTACCTTGTATGTTACAAGAGCCTTAACAATGTTCTACCTTTGCTGTACAACATTCTGACATAGACTTCTGTAATATTCCTAATCTGCATCATAATGTGCTTCAAAACAACTTTAAACAATTTTTGCTTTTCCAATGCCTTTCCTAATTTTCATGATAGTTAGCCATGTTACCGACACTGAAAACATTGTACTGTAAATAGTCAAATGCATCATGTGAAGCTGAATGTTGCCTTTGCAAGGTACTGGTCAAATGAGGAAGTCCTTAAAGTGTTCCTTTTAAACTTAAGATGGGTTTAACTGTAAATAAAGCATAAAGAATAAATGAGTGACTCCCTGAACTGTTTACAGAATATCTATTATATATATAATGGCACTTGGAGGTAAAATAATAGATTTGCAGTATGAGCGTATCACGGCAGAGTTTGTGTGTGATTGTGTGTGTTCACATTTTTGTCTAGTCACTTTTCTCCCCACCAACACTGTCTTAAGGATAGGCACTTAATCAACACTTTAATTCAAAGACTGTCAAGTTGTTGATGCACAACCCCAACAAAGATTTGTGTCTCTTGATTTTGTTTTTTCACAG
>JAVQJS010116808.1:0-20284 GCA_036024795.1 Galaxias rostratus | reverse complement strand
AAAGAATAGGCATAAATCGCATGCTATCGGAAGGTGTGTGTGTGTGTGAGTGAGAGAGCGCATGGCAAGGAATCCAGGTCAGGCCAGACTAGACTATGTGATTAGCAGTGGAACATGAGGGATTGAGGACATGGCCTGACTGTTAGTCAGATCCAAAACGGCCAAACAACATTCACTAACTCACACGCCCACACACACACACACACACATACACACGCACGCACACACAGGTTTAACCATTTGCTGTTCGTTCATCAGTTATACATGTTGTCAATAATTCTGACTTTTTGACAGAATTTTTTGAAGTCTGCTAATTCTTGGCCAATTAAGAAAAATATAATATACGACACTAAACTAAGCATCCCTTATTAGATACAGTTTGAGAATTGGTGGGTGTTGGTTTCACTTTTGTCTGCCTTTGCCTTCGTCAGTGCATTTCCTGTTTTGTCAGAGGCCGCGGGCGGGCAGGATTTCACATTTCAAAGCGTCTGTTAGCAGAGGATTACAGCATAGAAACAGACACAGGTGACTCACCGGCACTTTCCTGTCTCCCAGAAGGCACTGCAGCGACCGACGCAGCCAACCCCTCGACCCACGCAGGCTCTTCCTCCGCCTGCACGAACATTCCAAACTCATCCTCTTCCTTTTCCTTGTCGTATTCTTCCCCCCCCTCCTTCTCAACCAGTAGCCTGCCTTCCTTTCTGTCTTCCTCTTCGTCCTGCCGGTTCCTCCCCACCAGGACTCCCTCCAGAGAGTCCACAGTACAGCCGGGCTCCCACCCTCTCTCCTTCCCCTCCACTGACTGCGCCAGGCTGGCTAGCTGCGCTCTCTCTCCACCAGCCTCTCCTTCCGCCACTCTTGCCCCACCTCCCTCTGGCCAGGCCAAGCTTGTTGCCATGGCTGCCAGGGGAGCAGGAAGGGGGGTGGGATTAGGCGAGTGTCGTGTGGGAGAGGGAGAGGTTTCGGGGATTGTTTTGCCGGTGGAGGGACTTGTAAAGGCCGAGCAACAGGTCTCTACAATCTCCACCTCCTCCTGTCGCCAGTCTCCTACACCCTCTCTTTCACTCCACCGTCCTCCTTTCCTAGCTGGTGGGGAATCCGAGAAAAGGGCAGTACACCTGACCCTACATGTATCCTCGTCTATTAAAAACGTATCAGTGTTTTCTTCCCCAGCCATCTTTTCCAGCTCCTTTTTACTGTATTCTTCCATCCAGCCCTCTTCTTTCTTATCTCTAGACCAAGGTTCTCTCACTGTAACATTTGTCCCATTATCTCCTCCTTCCACCCTACTCTTATCATCAGTTTCTTTTCTTTCTTTGAACTCCTCTTGTCTCTCCCCATCAACTAACTCTTTCTGATTACTTTCTTGCTCAAACTCCATTATCTCCTCAACCCTTGTATTCTCATCTTTTAACTCTTCTCCTTCCTTCTCCTGTTCTACGTTTTCCTCCTCGTCCTCCTGTCTTATATTTGCTGTTTCTCTCCATCCGCTCTTTCTCTCCGTCTCCTTGGACAGAGGGACACGTTCTTCCACCTGTCTGTCGTTTACCTCTCTGATCTCTCTAACTTCTCTGACCTCGCACAGGGTCTCTCTGGGTAGTTTGTAGGGGCTCCCGCTCTCAGATAACAGCTGCTGAGTGAACGCCTTACACAACTCACCGACAGGCTCGTCTAACTGCGATTTAATGGTGTCCTCCTCCTCCAGACAACTTTTTCCAGCCTCTGACTTCCCCTTTTCCACGCTGACCACCATGTCTAACGCTATACCTTCTAATGACTTCAACTGGCATTTGTCAACACTGGACTGGTCTTCTTCACTAAAGTCTGTCAGGGGGTTAGTGTCTCCACATCCGTCTTCCTCATCATCAGCGCTATTGAACAGCTTTTCCTCAGCTGCTACTCTCACAGAGTCTGGTTTTTCCTCTTGTTGAATTCCCTCAAGGTGCTTCGTGGAGCTGTTGTTGTTATTGTGCTCTCCTACTCTGCTGTTCTGTGACTGATCCCGGCTGGTTTTCCCCTCCACCATGCAAGTGCTGCCATCTAGTGGACTTGGTGATTCAGTGTGTTCCAAAGAGAGCCGGGGAGAAGAGAGGGAACAAGGGAGGGAACGTGGTTCGATCTGGTTGGGGGCTTGAGCTCCGGTATCACGGTCGCTTACGGGACCCCTGGCATCCCCCTCTACCCCGGCCCTTTCTATCCTCTCGGAATCCCTTTCAGATTCAGTCTGTTGTTTTATGCGATTGGCAAAACAGTTGTTCTCAGTCCGCTCTGTGCTGTTAAAGTCCTCTGTGCGTCTCGCTATCACACCGATGTCTCTGTTGCCTACGTGGGTGTGAGGCTCATTCCACTGTCTATTGGAATCCTCTCCGCTAGTATTGACATGTTCACTTTGCATGTCACAGAGTTTCTTTGTATCATCATAGTCTTCCACGTGTTTCACCACCGCAACAGAGGTTATGTTGCCCTCTCCGATTTGGACCATACTTAACTGAACATCCTCTTGGTTATCTGGATACATTTCATTGTTACAGGGGGTTTGGGGCAGCAGTGCCCCATTTGCCTCCACACGGTCCTTCACCTTCTCCTCATGGGCCTCAGAGCTGCTGGGGTTTTCTGGGTCATTTCTTTGAACGGCTGTGCACGAGCGACTGGTACCAAAACAGACACCATCTTCCCTCTGGTCTTCCTCCCGCTGCATTATTTCCATCTCTCCATCCCTCAACTCATTAGGTACACCACACACTCCTCCCCCAACTCCTTCCTCTACTTCTGCCTGTCCTTCTACTCTCCTCTCATCTTTTCCCATGGTTTTAGACAAGGCATGACTGTGGCATGCGGGATTCCCTCTGGCTGCTCCTCCTCCTCTCTCCTGTGTACAACTCTCTCGTCTTGCATACAACAAGTTGTGTTTGCTCTCGCTCTGCCTGTTGTTTTGACCGTTACTAGCTTCCTGTTTTCCCACCAGGGTTTTAGAACTGGAGCGCTCATCTTCATCTTCTTCCTCCTTGGATGTTCTCTGACTGCTATTTGACTGACCTACTTTCTCTTGTGCAGAAACTGGAACCAGAACTGGAGCCGGAACCGGAACCGCAGGCTTTGAGGATTTACGCCACCTCCTGCCTGACCGGACTCGGACCCGGTTGGACCTCAGCGCTGACTGTGCTGGTCCTGACTCTCTCCTCCCAGTGTCTCCTGTTGATACCTTCCCCCTCAGCCAACCACTCACCATGGTAGGGGTTTTCTGGGAGGCCATGCCGGGACCCATACCCAAGGAACAAGCTCTGTTCTGGGCCGTGGAATAAAGACAGGTCCCACCCTCTGTGCGGAGAACCAGACATCTTGTTTGGGTCTGCCCTCCTCCCTCTGAAGCTTTCAGAGTGGCAACAGTCACTAAGGCCCCTAGGCCTGCTTGCCTAGCATCCAGGGGCACCTCCATCGCTACCCCGCCATAGCCCAGTCGACCCCACTTGGCTGCAGGGTAAACGTCTGCAGGCCTTGCGCATGGTGCCGCGGTTCTACCAGAAGATGAGAACTGACCCTGACCCTGAACTCCTCCGCTTGCAGCGGCGGGTCTGTGGCGGTTCTTAGTAAACAAGGCCCAGGCTCGGAGGCCTTGAAGGCCCTTCACTAGAGGCAGTTCCCCCAGTCCCAACTCCAGTCGACTGGGAAAGGGCAATGGTCCTCGGGAACACTTGTGGGGCACCTCTGTGGGGGAAGCGGTCACACCAAGGCAGGGGTAGTTGTTGTTGTTGTTCTGTTGGAGCATATTCGTGGGAGCAGCAGTAGGCCTCATTTAGGTGATGAAGTATTTTCTTTCTTTCTCTTTCTTTCTTTTGTTCTTTCTTTCTTTCTTTCTTTTGTTCTTTCCTTCTCTCTTTCCTGCTTGCTTTCTTTCTTTCTTTCTTTCTTTCTTTCTTTCTTTCTTTCTTTCTTTCTTTCTTTCTTTTTTTTCTTTCTCAGCCAAAGAAAGTAACTCTTGAAAGGCTCACTTTATTACTAACAATATTACCCCTGAACTTCAGAAACAAAAACTATGAAAATGACAATATTAACGATAGGTTGTTGTCTGTCTTCAAAGACTTGGCTGTCAACATCCCTTTTTGTCCAGCGGTGTTCTTGCGACTGCCTTTGCTCCCGACTCCTCTGTCGGACAGAGTTATATCACAGTGGATGGCTAGCTGACCTGAGAGCACTGACTCAGCTCCCACAGAAACAACCTAGGGGTGAGAAAGACAGTGTTCTACAGTCATTCAGTCATTCAGGTGGACAATATTTAATGAACCAATGTTTTTTAGCAAAAATGATTTTCGTATTTGTCAGCCAAGTCTTTCATGTCAGTGATTTTCTGTGATTCGATTGGATTGATATTAGTCTACTGTAATCATAAAAAAATGCAAAAAGGAGGACTTCTCAAAAGGTACATAGATCTATATATTTTTAAGAAAAGAAATGGATAAGAAGCCAATTTGTGTTATTTTATTATTAGGCTGAAAAATAATTCTTCTTTTTATTGATCGCCTGTTTTGTTATAGTCTACCGCTATCTAACTTTAATTATCACCCGTTTAAGTATACACCTATTACAGCCTATCGAACACATCATTCGTGAGGTCTCATGGCTAATCACGATCAACGCCAGTTACGCATTTCAATATGACAAAACGAACAGTGCCAGGGACAAATAGGAATCCTTTCACAACAGAATCAGGTCGTTTAATTTACGATTACCGTTAAAGACTAGCCTTGAAAAGGCGTCCTATTCAACAGTTTACACCTCCTCATGTGCAGTCAAAATTATTGTAGAGTTTATAGCACCAACCTCTGATCCATGCAAAGTGTATGCAAGCTTTTATGGTTCAATTTAGATTTCTCACCTTGAAAACAAGTTTTTTCTTTCTTGTATGATCTTACTGACGTTAACATATCCACATTTTGGTCGTTTTAGATGCTTCGAATCGTGTTCGGTGGTATTTTATTGTTTCCATGAGAGCTGGAGCACCCTTTTGTGGGCTAGAGCTCGGCACGACGTCCTTAATGATTCTAAACCATCACTGGCCTCGAACGGGAATTGTAGGTTGAATTGTCCATCGGATAGCCTTAGGTTGTGGGTTTCGGTCAAATTTTTACGTCGTTGGCGTCCAATAAATGCAGATTAAATAATACACATTTTAGCATAGTTTTGTCACAGCTTAAGCTATCAGGGGGCACTGCGCGCGTGTCGCCGCATCTTTACCGCAGTAGCCTCCAGTGCGTGCGTGCAAGTGCTGCGCTCCTCAGCAAGAGAGATGACGGTAAGCTATTTAGCTTGCATCCCACTCACTCACCCTCCGTGCCTACGTAGCAACGCATCATTATAGCGCTCCTGATCATTTAGAGAAGACCAGTTAAAAAATGAATGACGTCATCGCTGTGTGGCTATGTTTTAACCCCCTAAAGGTCAACTACCGTATAAAATAGGTCATGAAACGGGATAAAATATTGTTTCTGTGAAAATGCCGGTTATTTGGCCTGCTTTGTCATAAAACAAAATACATGCATATTACAACTACATTTTTTGCAAAACCTTACATATGACTTTGGACCAAGAAACAAATGGTGAAACAAAATGGACTCACCGAATGAAAGTTCATATTTCTCGATGAACAGAGCTAGTTAAACTTGTCCTTGTTCACTGAAGATATTACACATTGTGCCTTTTCAGTAAATGCAGTTCAATAAAAAAAGACAACTTCATTTATTTATTTTATAATGAATATGTTTAAAATTCATAGGAGGACATTCCTTGTATTTGAATGTTTTGATAAAAAACTGGAAACTGTACACAGGCTATAAAATATGAAAGACTGAAATCAGAAGAAAAGTTTATTGGTAAAAATGTCTTAAGATATTCAGGACATGTGTGTGGACAATCCTCCTATGTTTGTAACTATTTCATTACCTGTAAAGTAGATTATTTAAAAGCATATGTTAATGAAAACTATGTAGAGTGTTGATTGTTTAGAATAGATTCCAAGCAGTTATAGCACACATTCCATACCATCTAACTCACCAAAAAAAAAAAAAGAATAAATAAAAAAGGTTATTAAGAAAGAAGAGAGCCAGAGTCCTGATGGATAAATGTTTTTGCCGGGACAAGATTATTTCATTTTTAAACAATTGACCTGTGGCAATGCTTTTTAAATGGAGATAATTACTTCCAAAGCTTGCCACTCTTTGGCTGTTGCCAACATTCATTGTAGCAGCCTTGTAACTTGATAAATCTTAGGTAGGATGGGCCAATATTGAATTACAACATGTATGATGTTTAGAATGTTCTAAAAGATAAAAGTTTTTCAGGAGGAAAAAAATTAAGAAATTATATGCAGAGAAAGTAAAAGATAAAAGGCACAAAAAAAAAGTTCAAACCATACTTCAAGCCTTACATGGACACTAGTCACAAGAGTCCTGTGTGGTATAGCTATCTTGTCCTACTGGCCATATTTATATGTTAATAAATACATGTCTCGTTAAAGGGCAACTGTTGTTCAAACAGACACAATTTTGATGTATTTACAAAATAGCACTTTGGATTCATATTATTTCAAATATAATAAACTGATAAAATAATTTATCCTAATAACTATGTAGCTGTCAATTAGTTTTTTTTAAGTAGAGGTAATGAGCAGGACATTTGTTTTCATAAAACATATACACAACAATAAATAATCTATTATTTTGTTATGTGTACACTCAAATAAAAGATAATAAAACCAACCAAAATAGAAGTATATAAGAAAGACTAAACACAAAAACGTTGTAGAACAGCTAAGCATGGTCACATTTAAAAATTAAATTAAAAGCAACACAGTGGCAAATATATTACTCTGTTTCAGCAGTAGTTTTAAAGTCATACAGATCGAATGTTCAAAACAAAAAATGGAAAAGAGTAACAACTTTTACATTTACCTTTGGGCACAGCAATATTGCATTTGCAAGCCAACGCAATTACCTGACTTAAAAAAGCGTCTGTTACTACGAACCAACATAACTGTTACATTAATCTCAACCTTCCATACTTCTTTCACTTCTTCTTTTTCCTTTCTTCTTTTGTAGTTAGTACTTAGTCCTCGGTCAGTCTTTTTTGGGTCATCGTCGTTGTCGTGGATTTAGCAGTCCTGGTCTCCATGGTTACAATATGTTTGGTGGTCTTGGTCACCATGGTGACGCCTCCTTCCTGTGTGGTGGTGACTTGGTGCTCATCGGAAACATTCTGAGAGGTGAAGCCCATCTCGGTCGGCAGCTGAAGGCGGAAAGTGCCGGTCAGCTCTTCCTCAAGCATCTCCGCCACCTCACCCCTCCTCCTCCCCTGGGGAGAACCCTCTGGGGTGATTTGAAGGAAACCTACGCAAAAGAAAGGATTTTCTCATTTGGTTAATTAACAGATTAATGTGTGTGGTGTGTGTGTGGCTATGTGGCATCAAAACATAATAAAACACTATTTAGCTACTAATAAATAATATGTTCTTTGTTTAACTTGGTTATGTGTTTCTCTAATAACACATTCATTTGTAATACACTTCGATTCCTCTGTATGTGTCTGATTACACAATCAATTGGTTATTTAACTTGTTAAAACATAAACACACATTCTCTCTCAAAGTCCCTCACCTGTCAAATGGGGCTTCAGGTGAAAGTTGGGCAACTTGAACCAGGGGTTAGTCTCTCTTTCCTCTGTCATCTGCTCTCCACTCTTGGCCACTTCCTCTGCCCAAGCTTGGGCATTTCCTGAGCTAAAGCCCATTGCAAAGCCGGGGATGAGCGGACTTGGCGACTCTGAGCTGTCCCTGTCCAACATATCTGTCCTGGCGTGGGACGATACTACAGCCCCCCTTACCTCCTCACCTCCTTCCACCCCTGCTGCAACTTCCATCTTTGTACTGTAACCAGGGAAGGACACCTTGGCTGATTTGACCTTTGTGCCCTTTGCGTCTGCGCCTACTCCTCCTGAATCTTTTGCCAGTTTGCCAGTCAGCTCCACACCTTCTTCCGCGCCGCTCACAGTGCTGTATGAAGGGGTCAACTCGACCTTGGGCATTTGAATTTTTCCACTGAACTTTGTTTTGTCATCCTTAGAACTGTCTCCATTGAGACTGGTGTTTGACCCCTCACTTTTCAGGCTGACGTCAAACAAACCTGACTTTACAGGAGAGAAAGAGACTTTGGGCATTTTACTATGCCCCCCTTTGGACTTTTCTTCTCCCTCTACCTCTCTGCTCCCAGGACTCACAGAATCTATTCTCTCTTTAGAACCCAACTTTCCAAAGGTTGGCTTCATTTTGATTTTAGGAATTTTGATTTGAACGTCTCCTTTGTCCATCCCTCCCATAGCCCCTCCCCCTTGTGCAAGGTTGGTGGAGACCAATGGCGTCTCCGATGGAGGGTCGACCAACACAAACACAGCTTTCTTAACTTTGGGCATCTTAGGGCCTTCATAAAGGATCTCCTGACCATGGACATTCATCCTGCCTTCAGGCGAGGAGATGGAGGGAAGCGGCACCCCAAATGTAGGGATTTGAGTTTCCCCAACCTTTCTCGTCGTTCCTTTGTCGTCATCATCATCAGACGCTCCAATATCAAATTCAATATCTGGTATTCGCGGGGGTTTGACTTCAATGTTGGACAAGGAGAACCCATTCTTAGCGTCTGCTCCACTGGCTGAGCCCTGATTGCCTTGAGTGCTTATAGTTGGCAATGTGACCGTTGGAACTTCAACTTTGACCCCTCCTTCATCCCCTATTTTTTCTGGCCCACGGAGCTCGACATCCTTATTTCCTACTGAAATACCCACATTTGGAAGACTAATGTTTGGTGATATTGAACCGCTAAACTCTCCTTCGGGGAACTCTGGAGTGACTTTGCTGTGTTTAGGCTTTTTAACCTTGAATAGACCACCCACTCTGTCACTGTCTTTCTCTTTCCCTGGTTTCTTCACGTCCACAGATGGCTCAGTATAGTTTTTCATTTTTGGCATACCGATTTTAAATTTAGTGCCTTTGACTTTGGGCCCTTTGACTTTGCCGCCACTGCTCCCAGACGCGTTGAGTTCTAAGTCGGGTAACTCTATCGTCTTCCTGTCTTTCTTCCCCTCTCCTTTGTGCATGCCTATATCAAGCTCCAGGTGTCCAATGTCCATCGTGGGCATCTTGAGCGTCATCCCCTTGTGCTGGTCCTCAATGTGACCCCCGTGCTTTGGCTTACTGCCATTCACGTCCAGGTCAACGGCAGGAGGTGGTGCATTAATCCCACCACTCGGCAGTCTGATGTCGGCCTCTCCTGGTCTGACCGTAGGCATCGTCACGTCTACTGTGGGAGATGATAATTGTGGTGTTTTGAATTTCCCACCCTGAAGTGATGCGGCCTTGTCTGGTGCATGGATGTTTCCAGTCTTTCCTTTAGGAAGGGAAATGTCTACGCTTGGCATTTTCACCTGTGGTGTTTTAAACTTGCCTCCTTCGCCCTTTATCTCCAATTCTGACGCATGGTATTCTCCTGTTTTAAGAGATGGCATTGTGATTTCCACATTACTAGGTGTCTCAATATTTCCACCTTTTCCCTTTGGCAGGAAAATATCAACATTTGGCATTGTGACATGAGGCATTTTAATTTTTCCTGATTCTGCTTTTCTGTCAACATCTGGCCCCTCAATCTTTCCAGGTTTGCCTTTCTGCGTTGAAATATCCATATTTGGAAGTTTGACATTTGGCATTTTAAACTTTCCCCCCTCTCCCTCTATTTCAATGGCTGATCCACCAATGTCACTGTGTGATCCTTTTGATAATGATGAATCCACTTTTGGCACTTTCCATTTCCCTCCATCTCCACTCATTTCCAATTCTGGCCCTTTAAATTCAGCATTTCCTTTAGGAAGTGAAACATCAAATGAGGGCATTTTGACACGTCGTAACTTTTCTCCCTCCCCCTCTACATCTATATCAGGCATTTCCGTTCTCACAGTTTTTCCTTTGGGAAGATTGATATCAACATTAGGCATTTTGAATTGAGGCATTTTGAATTTTCCTCCCTCTCCCACAATCTGCATTTCTGGTCCCTCAATTTCCCCAGTTTTTCCTTTTGGCAGTGAAATGTCAACATTTGGCATTTTAACATGTGGCATCCTGAGTTTACTTCCCCCTGCTTCAATTTCCTTATCTGGAGTGTTAATTTCTCCTGATTTGGATTTGGGTAAAGAAATATCAATATTTGGCATATTTATGCCAGGCATTTTACATTTGCCTCCTTCATCTTTGAACTCAAGATCTGGCCCTTCAATCTTTCCAGTATTACCTTTCCTCAGAGATAAATCTATATCAGGCACTTTCATGTGAGGCATTTTAAATTTACCTCCCTCTGCTTCAATGTCCAAATCAATTTCAGGTTTATCAATTTTTCCAGATTTACTTTTGGGAAGTGATATGTCAACGTTGGGAATCTTCATGTGTGGCATTTTAAATCTTCCTCCTCCACCCTCCATTTTGATTCCTGGCCCTTCAATCTTTACAGATTTTCCTTTAGGCATGGAAATGTCAACATCTGGCATTGTACATTTTCCATCCTCTGCTTCAATTTCCATGTCTGGAATATTGATATCTCCAGATTTGAACTTTGGAAGAGAGAAATCTGTATTTTGCCTTTTCATATCAGGCATTTTCAATCGTCCTCTCTCTCCTTCTATTTCAAATTTTGGCCCCTCAATATTTCCAGATTTTCCTGTAGGCATTGAAATGTCAATGTTTGGCATTTTGACATGTGGCATTTTAAATTTATCCCCCTTTCCTTCAATATCTACATCTGCTTCGGATGTATCAATTTTTCCATATTTTCCTGAAGGAAGTGATAGATCAACATGAGGCATTTTAACATGTGGCATTCTGAATTTTCCACCACCTCCCTCCATTTCAATTTCTGGGCCCTCAAGTTTTCCAGGTTTTCCTCTTGGCAGTGAAATATCAATCTTTGGCATTTTGAATTTTCCCCCATCTCCTTTGATTTCCATCTCAGGTCCTTCAACCTTTCCGGATTTTCCCTTAGACAGTGAAATATCTACATCCGGTATATTAATATGTGGCATCTTGAATTTCCCTCCCTCAACTCCGATCTTTGCCCCATCAACTTCACCAGTTCTCACTTTAGGAGGAGACAGGTCAATATCAGGCATGGTGATGCTTGGCATTTTGTATTGACCTCCTTCCCCCTTCACCTTGGGCAAAGACACATCCAGGTCCATGTTAGGGGCAGAAACGTCAAGTGAGGGCATTTTGGGGATTTTTAGGCCTCCTTCGTAACCTTGGATGTCCGCGTCGGAAACATCCAGCTCTGCTTTAGGGAGAAGCACCTCCATCTCCGGGGATTTAGCGGCCGGCAGTTTGAGCTCCACCGACGGTATCCTGACCTTGGCCTTACCTTCAAGGTCCCCACCAGGCCTGCTGTAATCCCCCTCTGCTGACCCTGTCCCATGCATCGAGAATTTGGGCATTTTAATGGTTACGTCGGGTATGTGGAACCCCCCTTTTCCCTCCACTCCTCCTTCCATTGATACATCCACTTGTCCCTCAGGAAGTTTACCTTTTGGTGAAGACTTTTTGAATTTGGGGAATTTCAGTTTGTATTTTGATTTATCTTCAGGGCCGTCAATGTTAATATCTGGTTTAGAAATGTCCAGTGTTCCTTCTTTCAGATTAACGTCTACATTTGGACTAGAGATAGAAACATCAGTTTCTTTTTTAGATATTCCAAACGAGGGCATTTTCATCTTGGGCTTTTTAACCTTAATTTTAACTTTACCGTCTCCATCTAGTTCAACTGATGGAGCTCTAACCCCTCCTTCTACCTGTGGTAGGCTGAGGGAAATTTCTCCTTTTGGGTCTTGACCCTCTATTTCAAAATCACCACTCTTGGTCTTCCCGCCAAACTTTGGAAGGGAGAATTTGGGCATTTTGAGTGAGATGTCGGGCAGCTCATAGCTGGCTCCGGAGGATGGCCTACCTCCCTCTACCTTCAGTAGCTCCACCTCGCCCTCGTCCATTTTAGGTTTGGACAAACCAAAATCTAAGTCCACTTTTGGAGCTGAGATGTCAACAGTTGGCAATTTAACAGTTGGTAGCTTGATTGATCCGCTGGAACCCTTCATTTTATTTGTTTCTATGTTCATATCGCCCTTCTTCTTTGGTGTCTGAATGTCTCCTTTGATGTTGAAATCAGGGTCAATATCTCCTTTGACTTTGCCACCAAACTTAGGCATGGAGGGCATTTTAAGATGGACTCCTCCTGATGCCTCTTTGTCCGTGTCAAAACCAATGTCAAACTTATGTGGCATGTTAATGTCAATAGTTGGCATGTGTAGCCCCCCGCTACTTTTTTTAGCAGAAGTATCCATCTCCATTTGACCTTTGAACTCTGGGCCTTTGACCTCCCCTTCTTTGGACTTAATTTTTGGCATTGAAACGTCAAACGTAGGCATTTCCAATGTTCCCCCTTTCATTTCAGGACCCTCAACCTTCCCTTCTCCTTCAGGAATTTTCATTTTGGGAAGAGAGATATCGAGAGAGGGCATATGGAATTTCCCTCCTTTTCCTCCGTGTCCCTCAATCTCAATGTCAGCCTCAGCCTTTCCTTTTGGAAGAGAAAAATCCACACTTGGCATTTCTGGGCCTTCAGGTAAATTTAACTTAGGCAGTGAAATGTCAAATGTGGGCATTTTGAATTTACCTCCTTTGCCTCCATGTCCTTCAATCTGAATCTCACCCTCTGCTTTTCCTCTGGGAAGCGAGAGGTCAATTGTTGGCATTTTGATCTTCCCTCCTCTGACATCTAGGCCTTCTGGATTCACCTCAACCTCTGGAGATTTCACTTTAGGAAGGTTAACATCCATTGAAGGCATGTTGAATTTCCCACCTTTTACCTCTGGCCCTTCAATGTTGACATCACCACCTTTGGATTTCATTTTAGGAAGAGAGATATCAAGTGAAGGCATATGGAACTTGCCTCCTTTGCCTCCATAACCTTCAATCTCAACGTCACCCTCTGCTTTTCCCCTGGGAAAGGAATAGTCTATTGACGGCACGCTCATACTTCCACCTTTTATTTCAGGGCCCTCAATGTTAATGTTTCCCTCAGGAAGCTTCATCTTTGGTAATGATACATCAAATTTAGGCATTTTAAATTTGCCACCCACCCCTGCATCTCCTTCAAGATCAACTCCAACCGCTGGTCCTTCAATGTTGACTTCCCCTCCCTTTGATTTAATTTTAGGAAGAGAGATATCAAGAGAGGGCATATGGACTTTACCTCCTTTGCCTCCGTGTCCCTCAATGCCAATGTCACCTTCAGCCTTTCCTCTTGGGAGAGAAAAATCCACACTTGGCATTTGAATTTTTCCTCCCTTCATTTCAGGGCCTTCAGGTAAATTCACCTTAGGTAGTGAAATGTCAAATGAGGGCATTTTGAATTTACCTCCTTGGCCTCTATGTCCTTCAATCTGAATGTCACTCTCTGCTTTTCCTCTGGGAAGCGAGAGGTCAATTGTTGGCATTTTGATCTTCCCTCCTCCTTTGACATCCGGGCCTTCTGGATTCACCTCAACCTCCTGAGATTTCATTTTAGGAAGGTTAACATCAATGGAAGGCATGTTGAATTTCCCGCCTTTTACCTCTGGCCCTTCAATGTTGACATCACCTCCCTTTGATTTCAATTTAGGAAGAGAGATATCAAGTGAAGGCATATGGAACTTGCCTCCTTTGCCTCCATGTCCTTCAATCTCAACGTCACCCTCTGCTTTTCCCCTGGGAAGGGAATAGTCTATTGACGGCACGCTCATACTTCCACCTTTTATTTCACGGCCCTCAATGTTAATGTTTCCCTCAGGAAGCTTCATTTTTGGTAATGATACATCAAATTTAGGCATTTTAAATTTGCCACCAACCCCTGCTTCTCCTTCAATGTCAACTCCAACTGCCGGCCCCTCAATGTTGACCTCACCTCCCTTTGATTTCACTTTAGGAAGAGAGACATCGAGAGAGGGCATGTGGAATTTACCTCCTTTGCCCCCGTGTCCCTCAATGCCAATGTCTCCCCCAGCCTTTCCTGTTGGGAGAGAAAAATCCACTGTAGGCACTTCAATTCCCCCCCCAGTCGTATGAGGACCCTCTATTTTGACACCCCCCTCAGGTAGATTCACTACAGGTAATGAAACATCAAATTTGGGCATTTTGAATTTGCCGCCTTTATCAGAATGCACTTCAATGTCTATGTCACCTTTTGCCTTCCCCTTTGGATGTGAGACGTCTAATTTGGGCATTTCAAATGTACCCCCTTTAATTTCAGGTCCCTGAATCTTTGCATCACCATCTGGTAATTTGACCTTGGGTAGAGACAAATCTATAGCGGGCAATTTAAATTTCCCTCCTTTTCTGTCGCCTCCCTCTACAATAAAATCATCGTCAGTCTTCCAAGTGGGATGTGAAAACTCAATGGTGGGTGTTTTAATTTTTCCACCTTTAATGTCAGGGGCTTCAATGTTTATATCACTTCCTTTTGATTTAACTTTGGGAAGGGAAATATCAATCGAGGGCATATGGAATTTGCTTTCTTTGCTGGCATGGCCTTTACCACCAGCTTTTATTTTTGCTCCAGGAAGAGAGACTTCCATGGACGGCTGGTTGACCTCCAATTCTTTTACCTCAGGACCTTTCAAACTAACAGAGCCCTCTGATGTTTTCATTCTTGGTAGTGTCAAATCTATTGTTGGCATTTGAAACTTCCCACCTTTGACACCCGGCCCCTCAATGTCACCCTCTGCTTTTCCTCTGGGAAGTGAGATGTCCATGGTTGGCATTTTGATCTTCCCTTCTCCTCTGACATCTGGGCTTTCTGGATTCACCTCACCCTCTGGAGATTTCATTTTAGGAAGGTTAACATCCATGGAAGGCATGTTGAATTTCCTGCCTTTTACTTCTGACCCTTCAACTCCCTTTGATTTCATTTTAGGGAAGGAAATGTCAAGCGTCGGCAACTTAAACTTGCCTGCCTTGCCAGCGCTGCCCTCAATGTTTAAGTCAGCTTCTGCTTTTCCTTTGGTAACTTTCGGCGTCTCAAACTTGGCTCCTTTGGCTTCTGGACTCTCAAGGTGCACTTCTCCCTCTGGCAATTTCAATTTGGGAAGAGAGATGTCCAGTGAAGGCACGTTGAATTTTGAATCTATTTCAGAACCTCCCTCTATGTTGATGTCGGCTTCAGCCTTGCTCTGAGGAACGTTGAGGTCAACAGTGGGCATAGTGAATTTGCTACCTTTAAGATCTGGTCCCTTCATGTTAACCTCTCCCTCTGGCATCTTCATTTTTGGTAGAGAGATATCAGATAACGAGGGCATTTTAAAACGTAAGTCTTTTCCATCAGTGTCAACATCATCTTTGGCTTTAGCTTTTGGGAAAGAAATGTCTAACGTAGGCATTTCAAAAGTCCTTCCTTTAATCTCAGGGCCATCAATTTCCACCTCTCCCCCGGTTGCCTTCATTTTAGGGAGAGAAGCATCAAGAGAGGGCATTTTAAACTTGCCTCCTTTAGCGGGTGGTTGGTTTATATCAATGGCGCCCTCTACCTTTCCTTTTGGTAACGAAATTTCAATGTCAAGGGAGGGCTTGGTCATTTTCCCACCTTTTCCCTCTGGGCCTTCTAGGTCAACTTCTGGGAGTTTCATTTTTGGTAAGGAAATATCAAACGTGGGCATTTGGAATTTTCCTTCCTTCCCGGAAGACCCCTTTATGTCCAGTTCTCCTTCCATTTTGACTTTAGAGTGGGAAATGTCCACCAAAGACATTTTAAACCCACTACTTTCAATATCAGGCCCTTCCAGGTCTATTACTCCTTTTTCTTTTGTTTTAATTTTGGGGAGGGAGACGTCAAATGATGGCAGGTGAAACTTTCCTCCTTTGTCTTCATGTCCTTCAATGACCACCTGTCCTTCAGCTGCGCCGGTGGGAAGAGAGACGTCTACATGGGGGGGTTTGATTAACTCTTTCCCCTTGGGAACCTCAACGTTCACCTCTCCCTCTGGACACTTAAACGTAGGGGGACTGATCTCAAAGTGCGGCATTTTAAATTTACCTCCTCCGCCGACATAAGCCTCCATATCAATGTCTCCTGTTTTCACTGTAGGTGTTGAGAAGTCCACTGTTGGCAAATGGACTGTCCCTTCTATTTCTTGTCCCCCTAATTCCATATTGGGGGAACCAAGCTGAGGTAAAGAGATGTCAAACTTGGGCATTGTGGTATGTGACCCTTTGAAAGAAGGTCCTTCGACTTCATCTGCTTTTCGAACCCCTGTATCCATCTCCAAATCCACGTCTGGAACGGATACATCTATAGCAGGCATTTTTATTCCTGCTTTCCCCCCAGCATCATATTTGGGGAAGGGGATTTGGCCTGAGCCCCTTGCTTTGGGTAGAGTAACATCCATCGATGGCATTTTTATCTTGGGGCCTTTCACGGATGATTCTGTTGCCTCTACATCACCTCCTATCTTGGGCTTGGTGACGTGCAGTTTTGGAAGCCCGATCTTTACTTCGCCGTCCATACCTTCTTCCTCATATTTGACTTCTGCTCCTGGCACCTTGACCTCGCCTTTGACACCCCCCTTGCCTCCAGGCAGACCAAAGTCTACATCTATGCCAGGACCTTTTACGTCGACATGGGGCATTTTCAGCCCCGTCTTCTCAGGCCCTTCTCCTTTGACCTTCACTTCCCCATCAATCTCGTCCGAGTGTCGTGAGAGTCGGACTTTAGGTAGTTTCAGCTTTGGCATCCTGAGCTTGGTGTCTCCTTTTTCCACGTCCGTTTTAGGTAGCTTCACCTTACCTCCGGCCTCTCCAGCCCCGGCTCCTCCTTGGATTTTGATTTTGGGAGCCTTGACTTCTGCTTTTCCATCGGCTTTTGGTAATGAAACGTCTGCTTTTCCTGAGGAGAGTGAAAATTCCACACCGGGTGTTTGAAACTTCCCAGTTCCCTCTTTCTCCTTGGCTTGCAGGTCTTTATTCCCAGATAGCATGCTGAACTCCACCGACGGTGGCCGGAGTTTAATATCCGGTGCTTTCAGTTCCACAGAGCCTCTACTTCCTGTTGCTAGCGCAGGGTCCGACTTGGTCTTTTTCGTTTTGGGGAAAGTGATTCCAAACCTGTGGCTTTTCCCCTTGACTTTGGCTTCCGGTACATCAGCCAGAGCAATGTCCGCTTGTCCCGCTAATTTTCCGGGGTCCACTCCTTTTGCCGTAGTCACAGGGGAACTCCTTGTCTTCATTCTAGGAAACCTGGAATGAGGGTGGAGAACACGAGAAATAATAATAAAAAAAACTGTGTTCTGTAGTTTGTAGTTTCTGTTTACCATAATAGGATTTTTCTATATCAAATATTTTATGTTACGGCAACGGCAAAACTTTGGGATTTGTGGTATCGGCATTTGTGTTACATGGTAACCATTAGTAGAACTAATTCAAAACCAATTCGGCACATATTGTTTGGTAAACACACACAAACCTGATCTTCTTCTTTTTCCTCACAGACACTGCAGCTGTGACAGCGACAGCCTCAGTATGCCCGTCTCTGCTCTGTTTGAATTTAGGCAGGGAGAACTCAACATCCACTGGTTTCATCTCCACTCTGGAGGAAGATCCTTGCTCTTCTTCATCATCCTCTTCTTCTTCTTCTTCGTCTTCTTCTTCTCCTTTTCCTTTCTTGTTCTCTTTCAGTCTCTTCAGCCCAAAACGTCCTCCTCTCTTCTTCTTCACCTTAAAAGGCTTAATATTTTTTACGCTCTGTAACACAGAAGAAATCAATGTGCCTCAAACTAGACATGCACTACATATATTAATACCAACAATGAAACTGTAAAATATATTATTGCAGTTATATTCCTTTTTTTACAACATTTCATGAGTCATATAAATGCATTTTGAGAGCCAACATTTTGCAACAGTTTTTACCCATTCAATTGATTTTTGTTCAACTCATTAAACCACTTTTTTATTTTGTATTAGAAACATCTCCTAAACCTGCCATACCATTTTGGGCATCTTGGCCTTGGGTCCTTTGAGATCAGGAGCAGGAGCTGCCGGATGCACTGTGACATCAGCACCTGGGATAGTCCTCTTGAGCAGGAAGCTGACCTTATAAGGCTCTGCACACTGCAGGATCTTGAGAGCATCCTCATACTTGACGTTGTCAAAATACACCCTAGCACTCAGCAACTGGTCTCCTTCAAGTAGAAAAACATTGGTACGAAAAGCCTGAGTTTGTAGTCTGCAAATCTTTTTGTTCTCAGTGCCTTTTGAATGTTGTTTGTGTTTGACAGTTAGGTTTGTTTTACTGTCACATGTTTCTCATGTGTTTTCTCATTAAAGGAGATCTATACCTTGCTGCAGACTGAGGTGTTTGGCTGCAGGGGAGTCCTTTAGGACGTCTTTAACAAAGATCCCCCTCGCTCCTCCGCCTGTCACACTGTATCCACTAGCTCCTGCCTCAGCCTCGGTCTCCACCATCACCTCCACCAGCTCTGACCCTGCCTCTACCTCCTAGGAGAGACACACACTCACACACGCACACGCAAATGCATATGCACACGCACACGCACACACACACACACACGCACACACAAACCCATACAGTTACCCCAGAACATCTATAGCGAGAACTCCCACATAGTCACTGTAATTATAGAATAAATCCCCCTTGTTATACAACGGAAACCAGAGGACAGGTTTTTGAGCGGTGCAGTGCAGTGCCCTCTGCTGTCTATGGCTGGTACTGTCAGAAACAGTCCTACGTTTTGGTGGTTTGCTCTTGTTGTTGGAACTGTATCATTATAATGGTAGCTGTGATAATGTGCCTTGGTTGTAATGTAGGATAATAATGGCTGTAGTAATTGTGTGATGTACTGTTTTATTATATTAGTAGCCAGGATTATGTGCATTGGTTGTACTGTATTATTTGATAGCAGTAATCACAATGTGTGTTGTTTGTACTGTTTTATTATTATAATGGCACCAGTGATAATATGTGCTGTTTGTACTGTTGAATTATTATAATGGCAGCAGTGATAATGTGTGCTGTTTGTTGTGTATTAGTATGAAAGTGTTTTAGAGTGATACAATACAAACAACACACTCTATTAAAAAAGTGTTGGTAGTTGTAACGTGTGTTGTTTGCACTGTATTATTGCAGGAGTCGTAAGGTGTGTTGGCTCCTCACCGGCATGGTGTCATCTAGGGTCACCTCCATCTCGGGTTGAGCCAGTTGGCAGGATGACTCTATCAGATGGCTTCGTTTCAGACTGAGAACCTGTTTCAACTCTGCATGGAGCTTCTCCTTTTGAACCTGACATACAGGGGGCAAAAAAACCTGTGAGTCAATGGCTTACCCTTTTTATCTTCTGACCTGCTTCCATGTACAAATCCTAACCTGTTTTTTTATTTGAATTAATTTAAGAGGTTTTTGTGAAATGTGTGCACACCATGGCAGTAAATACCTAAATAAGCATAATCCAATATTTATTCATGAAAATATACTTTAAACTTTGAACAAAATACCAACGCAAAAGCAAAAACAGCAAAAACTAGTGTACTTTTGAACCCCGCCCCCTTTCCCAACACAGACAGATGTTAACACAAAGCCACCAGCCAAACTGTTCTGCAACCTAGTGAGTACCCTAACTTATAAGCAAGGCCGCTGAGTTTCCCTACAGCATCAACAAACACAGGTGTCCGTTTCCTTTGTGGCCTTTCAGATCGAGTAGAAGAGGTGCCAGGATATATGCGCAGCATTTCCTACACCAAACCATGTGACTGCATGATCCCTGACTGGACACTAAAACAAAGAACCATGTGATGTTTGGGGTGTGTGACAAAGTGAACTGAGCAGCAGGTGTTTGGGGTGAAAGAGAGTGACCTGAGCAGCAGGTGTTTGGGATGAGAGAGAGTGACCTGAGCAGCAGGTGTTTGGGGTGAGAGAGAGTGACCTGAGCAGCAGGTGTTCTGGGTGAGAGAGAGTAAACTGAGCAGCAAGTGTTTTGGGTGATACAGAGTGAACTGAGCAGCAGGTGTTTGGGGTGAGAGAGAGTGAACTGCAGCAGGTGCTTTTTGGGGTGGGGCAACGACAGAGTGTGGGTATGAAGCAGGTGGGTTTTTTTTTGGGGGGGGGGGGGGGGGTCGAAGTGTCCGGCAGGTGTTACTCCTTGAATTTGGCGGAACAGCAAAAGCAGATAC